>NIVC01001921.1:77500-95000 GCA_002269645.1 Macrostomum lignano | reverse complement strand
CACTGGCCTACTTGCAGTAAAAGCAGGCGGGACAGTTAAAATATTTTCTTAAGCTCCAGTTTGATGAAAAACTTATAAGAGGAAGAATGAGTTTGTAAATCTTTCCATTTTGTCCAATTCCCAGCTGCTGACGAAATCTGATTCCCCTGTGGGAGATATTTTTATCGATTGGTCTCAAGCATTGATTGTTGATTTGAGCTGCTGTTTGAGCTGCTGTACAAAACGGTTCAATTTTATAGGCTTTGCTCGGACACGGATGGACAGCTTCGGACAGCTGATGAAATCCAAGCTGACGCGATTTTATCTTAATTTTTCCTTGTCTGACTCTCTCCTTGTCTGACTCTCTCCTTGTCTGACTCTCTTCTTGTCTGACTCTCTTGTCTCTCCTTGTCTGACTCTCTTCTCATCTGACTCTCTTCTCATCTGACTCTCTTCTTGTCTGACTCTCTCTTTGTCTGACTCTCTCCTTGTCTCTCCTTGTCTGACTCTCTCCTTGTCTCTCCTTGTCTGACTCTCTCCTTGTCTGACTCTCTCCTTGTCTGACTCTCTCTTTGTCTGACTCTCTCCTTGTCTCTCCTTGTCTGACTCTCTCCTTGTCTGACTCTCTCCTTGTCTGACTCTCTCTTTGTCTGACTCTCTCCTTGTCTGACTCTCTCTTTGTCTGACTCTCTCCTTGTCTCTCCTTGTCTCTCTCTTTGTCTGACTCTCTCCTTGTCTGACTCTCTCTTTGTCTGACTCTCTCCTTGTCTCTCCTTGTCTGACTCTCTCCTTGTCTGACTCTATACTTGTCTGACTCTCTCTCCTTGTCTGACTCTCTCTTTGTCTGACTCTCTCCTTGTCTCTCCTTGTCTGACTCTCTCCTTGTCTGACTCTCTCCTTGTCTGACTCTCTCCTTGTCTGACTCTCTCCTTGTCTGACTCTCTCCTTGTCTGATCCTCTCCTTGTCTGACTCTATACCTGTCTGACTCTCTCCTTGTCTGACTCTCTCCTTGTCTGACTCTCTCCTTGTCTGACTCTCTCCTTGTCTGACTCTATACTTGTCTGACTCTCTCCTTGTCTGACTCTATACTTGTCTGACTCTCTCCTTGTCTGACTCTATACTTGTCTGACTCTCTTCTTGTCTGACTCTATACTTGTCTGACTCTCTCTTTGTCTGACTCTCTCCTTGTCTGAATTTCCTTATCTGACTCTCATCTCATACTGCCCATCCTTCTGAATTGAAAACATTTTCGGTCAATTTTCCTTCCGTCCCTCTCCGAGCCGCTGTGTTGGATTTTTTACGCCGACTTTCTCCCAAAACATTCTAAAACTCTCTCTTCCCCGCTCCCTGTCGCCAGCACGGCAGCCCATATTGATAGCCCCGTGCCGGGCCAACCTCCACAGCCTCATTCGTCATTTACAGCTGACAGCCGCAGGCAGAGCTCCTGGCCCTGTCAACTCCAGCATCATCCATTCTGTTCCCCAGGCAACCTCAGTCCCAACGTTGCTTGAAGATTGAAGTTATTTGGTTTCAAACTCAGAATGCATCTTTCGCAGGGGGGGGGGTTGGCCCTGCCCCAACGCAGGCACAGGCTCATGCAGGGTGTACGCGGCCCTGACTGTCTCATTGAAAAAAAGTGGCCTCACGTGGCGGAATCGAGTCCGGGGCAACCTTGGGGAGGCAGAGTCTTCCTGGCCTAATTTGAATCTGCTTGGCAGAGCCGGGCCTTTGCCGAGCGCAGGCAGCGGAAGACAATGGGGCAACAGTGAAAGCTGGCGGAGAGCTGAGGGGATGGGAGCTGGCAGCAGCACACAATTAGAGGGAGAAAGAATGAAGCAGAATTTCATGAGCGATGCAAAAAATGGATTTCTGAATAGGGGAGGGGGGGGGGTTCGGGCCGAGACGGCTCATGACAGGAGAGGCGGAGGCTGAAAGGCAGCGGCTCTGAACCGCTGCCAATCCCGGATACGGCGCGGCACAGGTAACCTCGGACCAATTGTAATTGAGGCCTGGATTCGCAGGTAAAGAGAATGGATTTAGCAAGCCGAGATAAAGCAGACTCGGCTGTGCGCGTGACATTTCTCTGAGCTGCCCGGCTCAAAGATTGACGGCGGAGCGGCCAGGGACAGGCAATTTCCGGTGGGAGCATCTGGCGGGATCTGCGACAGGCTGTCTGGCTGCTGCCACCCGGATGGCAGAGCGGCCCCCGGACCCGCTGTTCGAGGACTACGCCAACGACGAGGACAGGCGGCTGGCGAAGCGGCGCAGCTCGCAGCTTCAGCGCCAGCTCAGGCGCAGCGTGGCGGCCGCGCTTGGCGCCGACGGCGGCGAGGCGACGCCAACGATGGCAGTCGACGGCACCGGCGCCGCTGGAGGAGCCGGCGAAGGCGTCGGCGGCAGCGGCAGCGGCAGTGCGTGCTCCATGCGGGAGACGGCAGCACGCCGGAGGCAGCAGGACTTGCTGAGGAAGCAGGTGCAGGAGCAGCAGCTGCAGTTGCTACAGCTGGTGAGGCTGATGGAGTGAACGTTGATGAAGCAGTTTTAGAGGCTGAGGCGCAACTGCTGATGAAGTTTTTCAAGTGGTCTGGACGTTAAGCTCGAAAGTCGAATGGCGCCTCTGTCAGTTCCCCGATCTGGCGCCTCTATCAGTTCCCCGATCTGGCGCCTCTATCAGTTCCCCGATCTGGCGCCTCTGTCAGTTCCCCGATCTGGCGCCTCTGTCAGTTCCCCGATCTGGCGCCTCTATCAGTTCCCCCGATTTGGCACCTCTGTCAGTTCCCCGATCTGGCGCCTCTATCAGTTCCCCGATCTGGCGCCTCTATCAGTTCCCCGATCTGGCGCCTCTGTCAGTTCCCCCGATTTGGCACCTCTGTCAGTTCCCCGATCTGGCGCCTCTGTCAGTTCCCCCGATTTGGCACCTCTGTCAGTTCCCCGATCTGGCGCCTCTATCAGTTCCCCGATCTGGCGCCTCTGTCAGTTCCCCGATATGGCGCCTCTATCCAGTCGTAGAAGTGTGATCAAAGTCACATCTCTGATTGAGATTTTTTGGCGTCACAGCTGTGGTTTCTTATCTTCCTTTACTTTTCAGACAGATTAGATACACCTTCGAAGCTAAATTGGCTTGTAGCATCGGTACAATTTGACCTCGAACGCTTTGAGAACTCGAGGTCATGTGATGTTTTACCTAAATTCCTCAGATTTAGGAAAGAGCAAGAGACTGTCTTCACCAGAGAGAAAAGTTAAAAATATCTTTATTTTTCGTGAGTCACGTGATTTGAGAATTCTCTCAAAAATGAAAGTCACGTGACTTGAAAACTCCCTCGAAAATGGAAGTCACGTGGTTTGAGAATTCTCTCAAAAATGAAAGTCACGTGACTTGAAACTCCCTCGAAAATGGAAGTCACGTGACTTGAAAACTCCCTCAAAATGAAAGTCACGTGACTTGAAAATTCTCTTCAAAATGAAACTCACGTGACTTAAAGGCTTCGGGCGCTGCCGCAAGTCAAGGAAGTCGACAGTGGGCCCGCAGCCAGCAAAGAGCCAAGCAGCCATGCCCATCTCATTTCGCTGACCCCTGAGCACCCACATTGGTGCTGTCCACAGGCTCACGCTCACAGAGGGTGTACAGCGGCCCCGGCTTTCTCATCGGTGAAAGACGCACAATGAGCCTTGAAGTTTTGCTCTCACGAGTTTGCGTGGAACCAAGCCAAGCCCCGGATCAATTTTCTAGCACGAGTCTGAAATTCTCTCTTAATGCAGTTTATTCATGATAAGCTCGGCTTGAAGGTGCGAAATCGGTCCCAGCTAAGACCGGTGGTTGCTGGGGCAGCCCGCTGTCAAAGCCAGCTAATTTATTGAGTGGGGCAAGCGGCAGAGCTTGTCCCAGATCTGCGCCTCAGATCTCAAATGGGGATAAATAAAGTTCCTCAGATAAGTCTGAGTAGCAGACTCAGCTGCTCCGCTGCAGATATGATCCTGTAGTCTGCCATCTGCCTTTCTCGCATTGCAACTGAGTTCAACTGTAATGAGATAAACTGGCATTAAATGAGATAAACAAGTGCAAACTGAGATAAACTGGAATAGACAGGGATAGACAGGGATAGACAGGGATAGACAGGGATAGACAGGGATAGACAGGGATAGACAGGGATAGACAGGGATAGTCAGAGATAGACAGAGATAGACAGAGATAGACAGAGATAGACAGAGATAGACAGAGATAGACAGAGATAGACAGAGATAGACAGGGATAGACAGAGATAGACAGAGATAGACAGAGATAGACAGAGATAGACAGAGATAGACAGAGATAGACAGAGATAGACAGAGATAGACAGAGATAGACAGGGATAGACAGGGATAGACAGAGATAGACAGAGATAGACAGAGATAGACAGGGATAGACAGGGATAGACAGGGATATACAGGGATAGACAGGGATAGACAGGGATACACAGGGATAGACAGGGATAGACAGGGATAGACAGGGATAGACAGGGATAGACAGGGATAGACAGGGATAGACAGGGATACACAGGGATAGACAGGGATAGACAGGGATATACAGGGATAGACAGGGATAGACAGGGATACACAGGGATACACAGGGATAGACAGGGATATACAGGGATAGACAGGGATATACAGGGATAGACAGGTATAGACAGGGATAGACAGGGATATACAGGGATAGACAGGGATAGACGGGGATAGACAGGGATAGACAGGGATAGACAGGGATAGACGGGGATAGACGAGGATAGACAGGGATAGACAGGGATAGACAGGGATAGACAGGGATAGACGAGGATAGACAGGGATAGACAGGGATAGACAGGGATATACAGGGATAGACAGGGATAGACAGGGATAGACAGGGATAGACAGGGATAGACAGGGATAGACAGGGATAGACAGGGATAGACAGGGATAGACAGGGATAGACAGGGATAGACAGGGATAGACAGGGATAGACAGGGATAGACAGGGATAGACAGGGATAGACAGGGATAGACAGGGATAGACAGGGATAGACAGGGATAGACAGGGATAGACAGGGATAGACAGGGATAGACAGGGATATACAGGGATAGACAGGGATAGACAGGGATAGACAGGGATAGACAGGGATAGACAGGGATAGACAGGGATAGACAGGGATAGACAGGGATACACAGGGATAGACAGGGATAGACAGGGATAGACAGGGATATACAGGGATAGACAGGGATAGACAGGGATACACAGGGATACACAGGGATAGACAGGGATATACAGGGATAGACAGGGATATACAGGGATAGACAGGTATAGACAGGGATAGACAGGGATATACAGGGATAGACAGGGATAGACGGGGATAGACAGGGATAGACAGGGATAGACAGGGATAGACGGGGATAGACGAGGATAGACAGGGATAGACAGGGATAGACAGGGATAGACGGGGATAGACGAGGATAGACAGGGATAGACAGGGATAGACAGGGATAGACAGGGATAGACAGGGATAGACAGGGATAGACAGGGATAGACAGGGATAGACAGGGATAGACAGGGATAGACAGGGATAGACGGGGATAGACAGAGATAGACAGGCATAGGCAGAGATAGACAGAGATAGACAGAGATAGACAGGCATAGGCAGAGATAGACAGGCATAGATGATTAAATTGAAATCTTTATTCAAGTATTCGAAAGGCACTCAGCCGTTTTTCTAATTCATCAGGTCAGACAAAGCAGAGCAGCATTTCTCGGGGCCGTTTTGCAACTCTCAGAGCCGCTCCCCTCCTCACCCCCTGTTTGCCTATCGCTACAGATTTCAGTTCTCTCTGCTATCCGGAATTTCAATTATAACCAATGTCCGGCCCTGTGGGATCAGGGGAAGATAAACTGTGCTCAGAGGGAATTAAAAGAGTGAAGAATGCCCAGGTGTGCACTCTGCGAATATTTCTAATCCCTCCAGTCCTTACAGCGCCATTCGTTATTCTTGAAAAACATTTCCATGTGGATTTTCAGCTACTATTAGTAGGCAAGAAAAGAATTTTATGATAGAAATTTATGCTGCGGAGTTGAAAAAATGGCCGGGCTGTGAGGCGAGTGCATGAGGATTGGATTGCGGAATCGGGGGGGGGGTGGCTGCGGACAAGTGGAGGGCAGGCAGGGCGGACAAAAATGGCAAACTGCCGCTTGCGGTGACGGCAGGCAGTGGGCAGGCAGACGGGCACAATGTTTGCAACCCGAGCCACGGTGGTTGGCGGCCAGCAGCTGGGCCACCACCACCACCAGCACCTCTCGGAAGGTCGTCAGCTCGGCAGCGGAGCCGGCGGCGGCGGAGGAGGCAGCGGCGGAGGCGGCGGAGTTCGGGGAGTTCGATGGAATCGACGGACTGAAAATGTGGACACCATGTTCGACAACCTGGAGGTGAGGCTGCGGAGGGGGTCGCTGATGGCGTGTAGAAACTGGCTATGGCCATGAGAGAGGAGGGAAAGGACCAAAAGGTAGACTCAAAATCCTACCGACACTCGGGTGAGAGTAGATATGGTGAGAATAGGTTGGGTGGGAGTAGATATGGTGAGAATAGGTTGGGTGAGAATAGATATGATGAGAATAGATTGGGTGGGAGTAGATATGGTGAGAATAGGTTGGGTGAGAATGGATATGGTGAGAATAGATTGGGTGGGAGTAGATATGGTGAGAATAGGTTGGGTGAGAATGGATATGGTGAGAATAGATTGGGTGGGAGTAGATAGGGTGAGAATAGGTTGAATGGGAGTAGATAGGGTGAGAATAGATTGGGTGAGAATAGATTGGGTGAGAATAGATTGGGTGAGAATAGGTTGGGTGAGAATAGATATGATGAGAATAGATTGGGTGGGAGTAGATATGGTGAGAATAGATTGGGTGAGAATAGATTGGGTGAGAATAGATTGGGTGAGAATAGATTGGGTGAGAATAGATTGGGTGAGAATAGATTGGGTGGGAGTAGATAGGGTGAGAATAGATTGGGTGGGAGTAGATAGGGTGAGAATAGATTGGGTGAGAATGGATATGGTGAGAATAGATTAGGTGAGAATAGATATGGTGAGAATAAGGTTGGGTGGGAGTAGATATGGTGAGAATAGATTGGGTGAGAATAGATTGGGTGAGAATGGATTTGGTGAGAATAGATTGGGTGAGAATAGATTGGGTGAGAATAGATATGGTGAGAATAGATATGGTGAGAATAGATTGGGTGAGAATAGATTGGGTGAGAATGGATTTGGTGAGAATAGATTGGGTGAGAATAGATTGGGTGAGAATGGATATGGTGAGAATAGGTTGGGTGAGAATGGATATGGTGAGAATAGATAGGGTGAGAATAGATTAGGTGAGAATGGCTATGGTGAGAATAAATTGGGTGAGAATAGATATGATGAGGACAGAGTACCTGAGAGGCAAGTCAACAAATATTTAAGCAAACCAAATTTAGGAAGCACCCAAAAGCAACTAACAGGCAGGTGCAATATTTAGGCCCAGCCTGTCAAAGCGAACTGGGGAGGCAATGCTGAGGAAAATCTGCAATCTTAAGTCCTTCAAGCTGCTCATTCCGCTGACTCCGAGCACACAAGCGCACCAATACTGCACTCAGACATGCCCTCATGGCTGTGAGTCACACCTCAACCCAACCGGATAACTTTCGTGCACGCAAGCCAGTTAGCCGATATGTATCGTAAATAACATTTTCACTGGCAGACAGCTCAGCCGCTGGGACTCGAGTCCGGCCTCTCCCCGATAGCCCGCGAATTTCTCGAGTGGCGCGGCCTCAAAGTTCAAAGTGGAATCCCGGCGCTCCCCCTGGGGAGTTCGGGCTGAAACTGCCCGGTTCCAGGGGATCGGAGTTGCAGTTCGCAGTGAGCTGATTAAGAATTGATGGAGCAGGCGGTGGCTGCAGTCTCTCTCTCTCTCTCTCTGGTTCGCTTCCTTCGTTTGCCGAGAAATCTCTCTAACTCTGTCTCTATTTTTTTATTTCCCCGGCAACCGCTGTCGGGCAAATAAAGTTGTTGCTATCGACAATTTTTGCGGCGGAAGAAGTTTGTCGTGAAAATTTCTCTTCTCTGCCAACCGCCCTCCAACCGTCTCTCGATCCCGTCTGTCGCAGGCGAATATGAGTTCAGAAATTGGCGCCTAAAATTTGGAGAAACTGCTTCGGGGACCCGCCTGAAGTGGCAGCGGGGTTTTATTAAAGCCTTTTAAATGCTTGTCCGCGAACACCGCCAGGTCCTGAGCTGCTGGTCAGGGCTGCTCAGAAATGGCTTTCGAATTGGGAGTCGGAATTGGGGATCGGGGGGAATTGATTGCCGTGTGCTCAGCAATGGAACAGCGGAAGAGTCTCGGACAGTGAGGCAAGAGAGGCTTCTGTAGCAGCTGTTGGGACCCGGTCCTCCGCGCTTCCTCTCCCCCATTTCTGTATCCCCTTATCAATGCCACTCGGATTTCATTGTCCTACAAGTCCCGGCCTGGCCGACTCAGGTTGTCCTCGATCGCTACACGACAATTTATGGACTTTCCTAGAAATGCACTTGTACTTATTGGATTATAATTCGTAGCTTTTATATCAGCCTAAAAAGCCAGTTTAGGGCAAGTTATGAGCAGAATTTGATTGGCCTAAGCATGCTCTTTTCTAAGATAATTTGTTGCCACTAGCTGGAAACTGCGAGAAACATCGCCCCACGCGTATGTAGGTGTCCAGGTGTGAGCCAATTACAGCATTAGTGAAATTTCTGCAACTCCTGGAGCCTCTGGTGCTGGCGCCTCTGGTGCTGGCGCCTCTGGTGCTGGCGCCTCTGGTGCTGGCGCCTCTGGTGCTGGCGCCTCTGGTGCTGGCGCCTCTGGTGCTGGCGCCTCTGGTGCTGGCGCCTCTGGTGCTGGCGCCTCTGGTGCTGGCGCCTCTGGTGCTGGCGCCTCTGGTGCTGGCGCCTCTGGTGCTGGCGCCTCTGGTGCTGGCGCCTCTGGTGCTGGCGCCTCTGGTGCTGGCGCCTCTGGTGCTGGCGCCTCTGGTGCTGGCGCCTCTGGTGCTGGCGCCTCTGGTGCTGGCGCCTCTGGTGCTGGCGCCTCTGGTGCTGGCGCCTCTGGTGCTGGCGCCTCTGGTGCTGGCGCCTCTGGTGCTGGCGCCTCTGGTGCTGGCGCCTCTGGTGCTGGCGCCTCTGGTGCTGGCGCCTCTGGTGCTGGCGCCTCTGGTGCTGGCGCCTCTGGTGCTGGCGCCTCTGGTGCTGGCGCCTCTGGTGCTGGCGCCTCTGGTGCTGGCGCCTCTGGTGCTGGCGCCTCTGGTGCTGGCGCCTCTGGTGCTGGCGCCTCTGGTGCTGGCGCCTCTGGTGCTGGCGCCTCTGGTGCTGGCGCCTCTGGTGCTGGCGCCTCTGGTGCTGGCGCCTCTGGTGCTGGCGCCTCTGGTGCTGGCGCCTCTGGTGCTGGCGCCTCTGGTGCTGGCGCCTCTGGTGCTGGCGCCTCTGGTGCTGGCGCCTCTGGTGCTGGCGCCTCTGGTGCTGGCGCCTCTGGTGCTGGCGCCTCTGGTGCTGGCGCCTCTGTGCAAAGCTGCGGTCGAAAACTCATAAAATCGAGAGCAGAGACGAAAATATTTCAAGAATTCCGCGAGCAGAGGGCAGGCAGGGCGGCCGGAGTCAAAGGGGCGAAATTTGCCGAGATGTTTTTTAGCACCAGCCCGCTTGGGGATTCCCCGAGGCCGAGGTGGGAGATGCTGCTCAATCTCGAGCTCTGCTCCTCCCATTCACTCCCAGCTATGGCAGCCATGAGATATGAGCACTAACATCGGCCCCCCATGGCCTGCCTCACTCAGTCTTCAGCTCCGGCTTGCCCCCCCCCCACTGAGCTTTAAATCAAATTGCAACTGCGGCCAGAGCTGTAAAATCAGCCATTAACTGACTCTGGAAATTGGATGCATCTTGTGTGTTTATCAATCTCTAGTGTGTTTATCAATCTCTAGTGTGTTTATCAATCTCTAGTGTGTTTATCAATCTCTAGTGTGTTTATCAATCTCTAGTGTGTTTATCAATCTCTAGTGTGCTTATCAATCTCTAGAGTGTTTATCAATCTCTAGAGTGTTTATCAATCTCTAGTGTGTTTATCAATCTCTAGTGTGTTTATCAATCTCTAGAGTGTTTATCAATCTCTAGAGTGTTTATCAATCTCTAGTGTGTTTATCAATCTCTAGTGTGTTTATCAATCTCTAGTGTGTTTATCAATCTCTAGTGTGTTTATCAATCTCTAGTGTGTTTATCAATCTCTAGTGTGTTTATCAATCTCTAGTGTGTTTATCAATCTCTAGTGTGTTTATCAATCTCTAGTGTGTTTATCAATGCCTCAATCTCATCTGTCACTCACCCAATCACGGTTAGAAAATCGATCCAGCCCAGTTAGTTTGCTCCGAGTTCGCAGCAGAGTTTATTGATGGGATTTTCTCCTACAAAGCATATTGACCCCGCAAATCCTCGGGGAGCTCAGACCGGAGACCAGACAGGATCCTGCTGCATTTCGAATTTGACTCGCTTGATCTCCGTTCAAAATTCGAGTTTGCGCAATAAATTATTTAACAGCTGGGACATCGAGCTGAAAGTATTCTGGGAATAAGGAAATCTTTTTGTTAAATAAAATACCTGTTAAGCTACTCATTCTACTTGAAGTAGCCGTATGGAGGGAGCATTTCTGGTGAGGCAATCGGATTGTATAAAAATAAGAAAAGATTTCACTGGATAGGCGACATGCTTATGCAGTACATACAGTACATACATCACATACAGTACATATAGTTACATACAGTTACATACAGTACATATAGTACATACAGTACATACAGTTACATACAGTACATACAGTTACATACAGTTACATACAGTACATATAGTACATACAGTACATACAGTACATACAGTACATGCAGTACATACAGTACATACAGTACATGCAGTACATACAGTTACATACAGTTACATACAGTTACATACAGTTACATACAGTTACATACAGTTACATACAGTACATACAGTACATACAGTACATACAGTACATGCAGTACATACAGTTACATACAGTTACATACAGTTACATACAGTACATACAGTACATACATCACATACAGTACATATAGTACATATAGTACATACAGTACATACAGTACATGCAGTACATACAGTACATACAGTTACATACAGTTACATACAGTACATACAGTAAATACAGTACATACAGTACTTACAGTGCATGATAATAAATAATATAATAGGATTACACCTGCCCCAAATGAGCCAGATGTGCAACCGACAGCTCAGCCGCAGCTATTGCGCGGCGCATCTGAAGGCTGCGTACGGCTGTTCAGTCCAAGGACTGGAGGGTCGCCACACACCCTCAATTACCCCAGCTAATGCTGGCACCCATTTTACAGCTGGGTGAACTGAAGCGATGCAGATTTAAGTGTCTTACTCAAGCACATAACTTGTTTCAGTGGGATCTGGAATCGAACCCCCGACCATCAAGTCGAGAGTTCGACGCTTTAACATCGGAGTGGGGCCCCCAATAGTCCCCCCACTAGGATACAACCCCCCATTAGGCTACAACCCCCCATTAGGCTACAACCCCCCACTAGGCTACAACGCCCCACTAGGCTACAACCCCCCACTAGGCTACAACCCCCCACTAGGCTACAACGCCCCACTAGGCTACAACCCCCCACTAGGCTACAACCCCCCACTAGGCTACAACCCCCCACTAAGCTGCAACCCCCACTAGGCTGCAACCCCCACTAGGCTACTCGTACAACCCCCACTAGGCTGCAACCCCCACTAGGCTAAAACCCCCACTAGGCTACAACCCCCACTAGGCTACAACCCCCACTAGTCTGCAACCCCCACTAGTCTGCAACCCCCACTAGGCTACAACCCCCACTAGGCTACAACCCCCACTAGGCTACAACCCCCACTAGGCTACAGCCCCCACTAGGCTATAACCACCACTAGGCTGCAACCCCCACTAGGCTACTCGTACAAACCCCACTAGGCTGCAACCCCCACTAGGCTAAAACCCCCACTAGGCTATAACCCCCACTAGGCTACAACCCCCACTAGGCTACAACCCCCACTAGGCTACAACCCCCACTAGGCTACAACCCCCACTAGGCTACAACCCCCACTAGGCTACAACCCCCACTAGGCTACAACCCCCACTAGGCTACAACCCCCACTAGGCTACAACCCCCACTAGGCTACAACCCCCACTAGGCTACAACCCCCACTAGGCTACAACCCCCACTAGGCTACAACCCCCACTAGGCTACAACCCCCACTAGGCTACAACCCCCACTAGGCTGCAACCCCCACTAGGCTACTCGTACAACCCCCACTAGGCTACAACCCCCACTAGGCTACAACCCCCACTAGGCTGCAACCCCCACTAGGCTACAACCCCCACTAGGCTGCAACCCCCACTAGGCTACTCGTACAACCCCCACTAGTCTACAACCCCCACTAGGCTAAAACCCCCACTAGGCTACAACCCCCACTAGGCTGCAACCCCCACTAGGCTACAACCCCCACTAGGCTGCAACCCCCCACTAGGCTACAACCCCCACTAGGCTGCAACCCCCACTAGGCTACAACCCCCACTAGGCTAAAACCCCCACTAGGCTATAACCACCACTAGGCTGCAACCCCCACTAGGCTACAACCCCCCATTAGGCTACAACCCCCCACTAGGCTACAACCCCCACTAAGCTGCAACCCCCACTAGGCTGCAACCCCCACTAGGCTACTCGTACAACCCCCACTAGGCTACAACCCCACTAGGCTAAAACCCCCACTAGGCTACAACCCCCACTAGGCTGCAACCCCCACTAGGCTACAACCCCCACTAGGCTGCAACCCCCACTAGGCTGCAACCCCCACTAGGCTACAACCCCCACTAGGCTACAACCCCCACTAGGCTACAACCCCCACTAGGCTACAACCCCCACTAGGCTACAACCCCCACTAGGCTACAACCCCCCATTAGGCTACAACCCCCATTAGGCTACAACCCCCACTAAGCTGCAACCCCCACTAGGCTGCAACCCCCACTAGGCTACTCGTACAACCCCCACTAGGCTACAACCCCCACTAGGCTAAAACCCCCACTAGGCTACAACCCCCACTAGGCTGCAACCCCCACTAGGCTATAACCCCCACTAGGCTACAACCCCCACTAGGCTACAACCCCCACTAGGCTACAACCCCCACTAGGCTACAACCCCCACTAGACTACAAACACCACTAGGCTACAACCCCCACTAAGCTACAACCCCCACTAGTCTGCTACCCCTACTAGGCTACAACCCCCACTAGGCTAAAACCCCCACTAGGCTACAACCCCCACTAGGCTGCAACCCCCACTAGGCTACAACCCCCACTAGGCTACAACCCCCACTAGGCTGCAACCCCCACTAGGCTGCAACCCCTACTAGGCTACAACCCCCACTAGGCTACAATCCGATACAGTACAGTACATACGAAGGATTAACGATTTACAGCGCTAAAACAAGTGAGTTCAGAAGGATTTAAATGCCTGAAATCAGCGAAGGATTAACGACTAACCTCAACTGTCGCAGTTCGTCCCCTAATTTTTGGGGAGTCGATTCGAACTCGGGACTAAAGGGAACTTCCCCGGCTTACAAAGGAAACCCGGCCGAATCTCTCGAGCAGCCCGGCCGGTCGTGCGGAAACCCCGGAGTGCTCAGCGCCTGAGAACCCCTCACCACGGAGCACAGAGAGCTCGCATCGTACAGAGGCAGGATATTGGGAAAGGCGGGGCCAGATGAGGCAGCTCCGGGGCCTCCCTTTTCCTCTCCCATCTCCAGCCCCGGAAGGCAGTCGCTCGGCTAATTGAATGGGACACAGATTCTCCAGCGCTTTGAGCACTTTCTATGCCTTTCTCAGCTTCTTAAGCCAGCTTACTCCTATGTTGATTAATCCCTCACCGATTCATATGCGATTGGGGACTAAGCGCTGGAGATAGCACTGGCCTTCTCAATTAGGTCTCACTTATATTCTTAATTAGGTCTCACTCAGATTCTTAATTAGATTTCACTTGGATTTTTAATTAGATCTCACTTAGATTCTTTAATTAGCTCTCACTTAGATTCTTAATTAGATCTCATTTAGATTCTCAATTAGATCTCACTTAGATTCTTAATTAGGTCTCATTTAGATTCTTAATTAGATCTCATTAGTCCTCGATTGGATTCTTAATTAGCTCATACTTAGATTCTTAAGATTATATCTCATTTAGATTCTCAATTAGGTCTCACTTAGATTCTCAAGGAATAGCTGTAATGGGGTCACTGAGATCTCATAGGATCTCGGGTTGAAACTCATGGACTCTCAGTTATCTAGTAGAGATTCCAAAGTGATCTCATAGCAATCTCGGGGGGATTCTCGGGGATCTCATAGGGAGCTCAGAGTTATTTCACAGGATCTTATATCAGATGCATTTATGGTTTTAAGCTGATGCAGCTGCCAGCGTCACACCACCGTCTTGTCAATCTCATCCCCCCCCCCCCGGATTCTCGCTAATCCGCCTTCAGCGCTGCTCCGTCAGCAATTTTTCATCCCGGGCTTGACAAGTTGGTATTTTAACAAAACAGTTCGCTTAACGGCCCCATTTTCAAACTGAGAGCTGATTGGCTGAAGGCTTTCCCACCCGAAACGGCTTGCGAGTAGTTCAGGACAGGCAGTGAGAGACAGGTATTGTAAAATTTGGCCCTTAAAAGTGAAGGCACGCTGTGATTGGAAATCCGGTGCTTGCTCGCTCTGTTCTGTCATTTCGGAGTTGGCTTCATGGAATCGGCTTATGCAACTGCGGATGAGGTAGGTGGATGCTGCAGATTTTTGTAGCTTAGGGAATCTCGTGAGCGGCTTATCAGCGTGTCTGCGTAATCTAGCCCACCTGATCAATTTGGCCCCACCTGATCAATTTGGCCCCACCTGATCAATTTGGCCCCACCTGATCAATTTGGCCCCACCTGATCAATTTGGCCCCACCTGATCAATTTGGCCCCACCTGATCAATTTGGCCCCACCTGATCAATTTGGCCCCACCTGATCAATTTGGCCCCACCTGATCAATTTGGCCCCACCTGATCAATTTGGCCCCACCTGATCAATTTGGCCCCACCTGATCAATTTGGCCCCACCTGATCAATTTGGCCCCACCTGATCAATTTGGCCCCACCTGATCAATTTGGCCCCACCTGATCAATTTGGCCCCACCTGATCAATTTGGCCCCACCTGATCAATTTGGCCCCACCTGATCAATTTGGCCCCACCTGATCAATTTGGCCCCACCTGATCAATTTGGCCCCACCTGATCAATTTGGCCCCACCTGATCAATTTGGCCCCACCTGATCAATTTGGCCCCACCTGATCAATTTGGCCCCACCTGATCAATTTGGCCCCACCTGATCAATTTGGCCCACCTGATCAATTTGGCCCCACCTGATCAATTTGGCCCCACCTGATCAATTCGGCCCCACCTGATCAATTTGGCCCCACCTGATCAATTTGGCCCCACCTGATCAATTTGGTGCCACCTGATCAATTTGGCTCCACCTGATCAATTTGGCCCCACCTGATCAATTTGGCCCCACCTGATCAATTTGGTGCCACCTGATCAATTTGGCTCCACCTGATCAATTTGGCCCCACCTGATCAATTTGGTGCCACCTGATCAATGTTTTGTCGTTCCCTTCGAATGCACTCCCAGAATGCACCCGCTGCCTACTCAAATCAGTAGTATGCTCAACGCAGCCAAATCGAATGCTGTTAAACTTCTTGACCACTCAGAGTGTGGGCAGGGATTTTTTGGTTCAGTTGAAATTCTCAGGGAGGGTTTCGGCAAAATCGATATAAGTTTTTGCCTTCTACACGGAGGCGCTGGGCAATATTGATGCACATTGGGGCACGGCAATATGGGCTCTTGTTACTTGAGCTGCTCCCTGACACGCGAGTGACGCATTCTCCATCCCATCGATGGATCTTCGCTTTTCTTGATCTGTGACTTGCTGTCTCAGGTCCCTGCTTTCTGTATTGAGCTGTCCGCTCAGTGAGGCCGCCCATCCGGGCCGCTCATTTATAGTACAGATTTCTTGTTGGGTTGGACGAGCATGGAGAGAAGAAAAACTGTGAGAAAGAGTGACAAATCGAGTGAGAATGGAGTGACAAACGGAGTAAAAATGAAGTGAAAAACGGAGTGAAACCAGAGAAACCTGTCGGGAGCCACGCGGAGACAGACAAGAGTTAATGGCAAAGAAAAATACAGAAAGACAAGCAAGCAGATGGTCTGAGCAGAAAGTTACAGAAATACCCCAATAGAGTGCCAGGCAGCAGTGGAGTGACAGCTCGAGTGACAGCTGTCGGCAAATGTTTGCCAGCATCTGCCAGCGACCCCAGGAAGAACACCGAATTGACTGATAAGCCGAGAGTCAACAATTGCCAGAAATTTGGCACGAAGCAACACTACGCGACCATCCCCAGTCTGATAACAATCTTCTTATAGTAGCAGAAGTGCAGCAGCTCCTGTAGCTGTCTTCCAGCCGGCATCAGGTGGCATCCCTTCTATTTTGCCGCCGTTCCTCTTTGTGCTCATCTTGGCAGCGGGCAGGAGCAGGGGTGACAGCAGGGAGGGCAGACATTGCTCACCTGCAACCCCCGCTTTTATTCCTCCGCCAAGCTCTTTGGCTTCTTGGCCAGCAATTCCATCTCGAAAGCTCCCATCTGCCTCTCTGACAGTGGGAGAAGCGAGAGAGGAAGGAAGCGATGGGAGGAGAGGCAGGCGAGCTCGAAAATGAGACGCGCCAGATGGCGGGCGCGAATGAGCAGTTGGGGAGAGGCGGAATAGATGGAAGAGGAGATCATAAAGACCGCAGGATGGGATATTTCTTCTCGTTTCTTGACGACGAGAATCATTTTTTGCCCTTGTCGAGGAGAGAGGGACAGGCAGCTGAAAGATTTGATTTGGAAAAATGGCGGAGGCCACTTCGAGGGGCGGAAACAGTGCCGGCGGAAGCGGCGCCTGCCATCGCAGATCTCTGGCTGCACAGATTGATCCCGAAGTGAGTTGATTTTTCTGCGTCTGGTGCGTGGTAAAGAGCTTTGGAGGCTCTCTACGCTTCTGCAATGCATAGACATAAAGCTGCCATTTGATGTGTTGGTAATACAGAAAAAAATCTTGTGAGGCCCTGTACGCTTCACCCATAGACAAAACACCTCTGAGGTGCGGTCAAAGCAGAGAGGAGCTTGTGAGGCTCTCTACGCTTCACCCATAGACAAAACACCACTGAGGTGCGGTCAAAGCAGATAGGAGCTTGTGAGGCTCTCTACGCTTCGGCCATAGACAAAAACACTTCCGAGGTGAGATCAAAGCAGAGAGGAGCTTGAGAGACTCTCTACGCTTCGCCCATAGACAAAACCTGTCTGAGGTGCGGTCAAAACAGCAAGGAGCT
>NIVC01001921.1:37500-72500 GCA_002269645.1 Macrostomum lignano | reverse complement strand
ATCTGACAGCTCGAGCTGAAATCAGCGCTACTTTTCAGGGCCGGATTGATGCATTCACGGCTTCGCCGGACTGCCAGACTCTGCTGGTGCCCACCAAGGTCGAAAAGGTTTGTTGTAGGATTACATGTGGGATGACGCCTGGATATGCTGGGCTTATGCAGACACGGAGTGAGACACGGAGTGAGACACGGAGTGAGACACGGAGTGAGACACGGAGTGAGACACGGAGTGAGACACGGAGTGAGACACGGAGTGAGACACGGAGTGAGACAGACACGGAGTGAGACACGGAGTGAGACACGGAGTGAGACACGGAGTGAGACACGGAGTGAGACACGGAGTGAGACACGGAGTGAGACACGGAGTGAGACACGGAGTGAGACACGGAGTGAGACACGGAGTGAGACACGGAGTGAGACACGGAGTGAGACACGGAGTGAGACACGGAGTGAGACACGGAGTGAGACACGGAGTGAGACAGACACGGAGTGAGACACGGAGTGAGACACGGAGTGAGACACGGAGTGAGACAGACACGGAGTGAGACACGGAGTGAGACACGGAGTGAGACACGGAGTGAGACACGGAGTGAGACACGGAGTGAGACACGGAGTGAGACACGGAGTGAGACACGGAGTGAGACACGGAGTGAGACACGGAGTGAGACACGGAGTGAGACACGGAGTGAGACACGGAGTGAGACACGGAGTGAGACACGGAGTGAGACACGGAGTGAGACACGGAGTGAGACACGGAGTGAGACAGACACGGAGTGAGACACGGAGTGAGACACGGAGTGAGACACGGAGTGAGACACGGAGTGAGACACGGAGTGAGACACGGAGTGAGACACGGAGTGAGACACGGAGTGAGACACGGAGTGAGACACGGAGTGAGACACGGAGTGAGACACGGAGTGAGACACGGAGTGAGACACGGAGTGAGACACGGAGTGAGACACGGAGTGAGACACGGAGTGAGACACGGAGTGAGACACGGAGTGAGACACGGAGTGAGACACGGAGTGAGACACGGAGTGAGACACGGAGTGAGACACGGAGTGAGACACGGAGTGAGACACGGAGTGAGACACGGAGTGAGACACGGAGTGAGACACGGAGTGAGACACGGAGTGAGACACGGAGTGAGACACGGAGTGAGACACGGAGTGAGACATGGAGTGAGACACGGAGTGAGACACGGAGTGAGACACGGAGTGAGACACGGAGTGAGACACGGAGTGAGACACGGAGTGAGACACAGAGTGAGACACGGAGTGACACGGAGTGAGACACCGAGTGAGAATTATAACTAGCAGCCACTGCTCAAATTTGCAGCGCTACCGGCACTCAACGCTGGCCCAGTACCGGGTGATTCGAGTTGGTCAGCCACCGCTGGAGTGAGTTGCTCAGGCCTTGCCTCTTCACGCTGTTACTCATTTTAGCGGATAGCTAAAAGTTTCAGTTTAAATTTGCCGCCAAAGCCATGCTCGATGCTCCTCTACAGGAAGCCCGCGGAGGCGGTGCTCTGTCCGGAGCTGAGCTGCTACTCGGCCAGCAACCCGGCCAAACTGCAGCTCGCTGTGTGGGGCCCGGCCAGCAGCTTCATAGTGAGTCCATCCGGCAGGGATACCAGGCCGAAAATCTTTGAAAACAGCTCACCAACTGAAACCCCGAACTCCCCGCCCAGGCTTTTGTCTACCAGAACAACATTTACTACGCTGAGGACCCCTTCAACATGGCGCCGGTTCGGATCACCGACAACCGCGGCGACCCTGCCATCGCCAACGGCATCGCGTCGTGGGTGTACGAAGGTATTGAAACTGACAATTGCTAATTTAGTGCGAATAATAGCAAGTACAGCTAGTTCATCATCAACGTTAAGTTACTTATGGCCCAAGTTTAACTCATACATGTAGATAATTTCTTATCAGCGAATTCACACCTGCCCAGGTAGGCTCAGATCCATATCGATTGCATATAGATAATTTCTTATCAGCGAATTCACACCTGCCCGGGTAGGCTCAGATCCATATCGGTTGCATATAGATAATTTCTTATCAGCGAATTCACACCTGCCCAGGTAGGCTCAGATCCATATCGGTTGCATATAGATAATTTCTTATCAGCGAATTCACACCTGCCCGGGTAGGCTCAGATCCATATCGGTTGCATATAGATAATTTCTTATCAGCGAATTCACACCTGCCCAGGTAGGCTCAGATCCATATCGGTTGCATATAGATAATTTCTTATCAGCGAATTCACACCTGCCCAGGTAGCAATACCAGGTTCACACCCCTACTCAAGACTACTTCTCTCACACTTTTCCCATGCCACAAATTTTCTCGAATCGCACCTGAACAGAGGAGATCCTAGAGACCAGCACAGCCCTGTGGGTCTCACCTGGCAACCAGCGGATCGCCTACCTTCGCTTCAACGACAGCCGGACTGGCCGGTACGAGATGCAGTGGTTCGGCAGCCCGGAGGCCGCCTACCCTCAGCGCCGCAGCGTCTACTACCCCAAGGCCGGCTCCGTGGGGGCGCCCATCTCCAACGTCACCGTCCACGTGTTCGACGTGAAAACCACGCGGACAGCCCAGCTGGCCAGGCCCGGCCCGGTGCCGGAGGAGCACTACATCGGAGCCGTGCGGTGGCTGGACGCCGACCGCCTGCTGCTGGCCTGGCTCGACAGGAGCCAAACTGAGGGCTGCCTCACCGTCTGCCGGCTGCCCGAGGCCACCTGCTCGCTGGTGAGGGGCTTGAGGCTGGTAGATGGGTTGTGGGTATGGGATGCGGGTTGTTGGATGTGGGATGTAGGGTATAGGAGATGGGCGTGGGGTTTGAGGTGTTTAAACCGCTGAGCTGCTCTGCCCCTGGAAACCCGGTAGACTACGTAGGAAGTGAAATGAAAACTGTTCAGAAGCCGATATCATTTTTTTTTCAGATCTACAACGAGCATAGACCAACTGGCTGGGTTGAGCTGATGAAGCAGACAAACTCGCAGCCTCTGGTGGACCCTACGGGAAACCGCATCTTCATCGTGCTGCACAATTCTGGATTTAGACGGTTAGCTCACCTCAGGGTGAGTGACCGAGCTGCTGAGTGTCTCGTCTGCTCAAACTCATTACTAATCTTACCTGTCTACACCCTGCTCAAAATCACTCCTAATCTCACCTGTAGACACCCTGCTCAAAATCACCCTAAATCTCACCTGTAGACACCCTGCTCAAAATCACCCCAAATCTCACCTGTCTACACCCTGATCAAAATCACCCCAAATCTCACCCGTTCTTCCACTTCCTGCTCAAACTCATCCTCAACCTCTCCCGCAGACTGACAGCTTCAAAGTGCTGCAGTGGATCACACCGGCAGCCTACGACGTATCAGACATCGTGCACTTTGACCCGTCACGCCGGCACCTGTACTTCTTGTCATGCCGAGAACAGACTGACTCATGCGATGCTACCAAAATGCACGTTCACAGGTAAGAGAATGCCACTGGTAGATCGATGATTTGAACTGAAAACATTTGCTCAGGTGTTTAATGAGCGCAGGGTTGCTGAGTGTCGCAGCAGCATCGCGTCGCAGTCCAGTGCCGCAGGTCTCGGGTGCAACAACTTTCCACAGCCGATCATTTAACCATTCCAGAATTCCTGTCCCCAGCTCCGACCAGCAGTCTCCCGTTGCTAACTGTATGACCTGCGAGCCGCTGCTGCACCCGTTTAATGTCACCTGCGATTACAGCCTCGCTTCGTTCAGCCACTCTGGCGAACACTTCCTGCACGAATGCTTGGGCCCGGAGCCTTTCCAGTATTTCCTACGGCACAATGACTATTCCAGTGAGTCCGAGCCACAGCTAATCACATAACTGTACAGTTCGCATAACTGTACATTACATCCTCCTGTTGCACCACTTCAATTTGCCGTCACCCATCTCCAACCCAAGGCGGATATCCTGTCCAGGCAACGCTGGAACGAAACGACTTGTTGAAGCAGCGTCTGTCAACCAGGCGAATTCCTCGGCCGGTATTCAAGCGGCTGCTGCTGCGCAACCGGACAACAGACAAGGAGCGTGCCGACCCGTTGGAGGTGAACGCGAAACTGCTGGTGCCAGCTCAGCTGAACGAGTCTCACATCACTAAGTACCCGCTGCTGCTCAAAGTGTAAGGATATGTTTGAAGACTTTTTATAAATGCGAATTGCAGTCATTGGCATGCCTAAAAATTGTTTGAGCTGAATAAAGCGCGCTGATTATAGCCTTCCAAATAACTCTGTGCCCTGGGCAGCTACGGCGGTCCAACTGCTCAAATGGTGACCCGTCGTTTCGAGCTGGGTTGGCAGCACTACATGGGAAGCGCGCTGCACTTCATCACCGCTAGTGTGGACGGCCGCGGCACCGGCAACCGGGGCTCCGACTTCCTGTTCGCCATCAAGAGCAGCTTTGCCGGAGTCGAGGTTCAGGACCAGATGGACGCGTTGAAGGCGCTCCGCTCGCTGCAGTACGTTAACAGCTCGGCTGTGGCCCTATTCGGCTGGTCCTACGGCGGCTTCCTGGCGCTGCACATGCTGGGCCATCCGTTCAATGCCAACAACTCGTACTGCTCCTGCGCCGTGGCTGTGGCCTCCGTTACAGACTTCTCCTATTACAGTGCGTGCTCGTTCTGCTGAATTAACTTAGATAGAAAAAAGGAGTGTGCAGTTGTTGGTTCATCGAGGAGCGACCGTGTCTAGCATCAGGACATCCGGGTGGGTGATGCATCGAGGGGTGGAGTGTGTAGGATCAGGACGTGCGGGTGGGTGGTGCATCGAGGGGTAGAGTGTGTAGGATCAGGACGTCCGGTGGTTGGTGCATCGAGGGGTGGAGTGTGTAGGATCAGGACGTCCGGTGGTTGGTGCATCGAGGGGTGGAGTGTGTAGGATCAGGACGTGCGGGTGGGTGGTGCATCGAGGGGTGGAGTGTGTAGGATCAGGACGTGAGGGTGGGTGGTGCATCGAAAGGTGGAGAGTGTAGGATCAGGACGTCCGGTGGTTGGCGTATCGAGGGGTGGAGAGTGTAGGATCAGGACGTCCGGTGGTTGGCGTATCGAGGGGTGGAGAGTGTAGGATCAGGACGTGAGGGTGGGTGGTGCATCGAGGGGTGGAGTGTGTAGGATCAGGACGTGAGGGTGGGTGGTGCATCGAGGGGTGGAGTGTGTAGGATCAGGACGTCCGGTGGTTGGTGCATCGAGGGGTGGAGTGTGTAGGATCAGGACGTGAGGGTGGGTGGTGCATCGAGGGGTGGAGTGTGTAGGATCAGGACGTGAGGGTGGGTGGTGCATCGAGGGGTGGAGTGTGTAGGATCAGGACGTCCGGTGGTTAGTGCATCGAGGGGTGGAGTGTGTAGGATCAGGACGTGAGGGTGGGTGGTGCATCGAGGGGTGGAGTGTGTAGGATCAGGACGGGAGGGTGGGTGGTGCATCGAGGGGTGGAGAGTGTAGGATCAGGACGTCCGGTGGTTGGTGCATCGAGGGGTGGAGTGTGTAGGATCAGGACGTGAGGGTGGGTGGTGCATCGAGGGGTGGAGAGTGTAGGATCAGGACGTCCGGTGGTTGGCGTATCGAGGGGTGGAGAGTGTAGGATCAGGACGTCCGGTGGTTGGCGTATCGAGGGGTGGAGAGTGTAGGATCAGGACGTGAGGGTGGGTGGTGCATCGAGGGGTGGAGTGTGTAGGATCAGGACGGGAGGGTGGGTGGTGCATCGAGGGGTGGAGAGTGTAGGATCAGGACGTCCGGTGGTTGGTGCATCGAGGGGTGGAGTGTGTAGGATCAGGACGTGAGGGTGGGTGGTGCATCGAGGGGTGGAGTGTGTAGGATCAGGACGGGAGGGTGGGTGGTGCATCGAGGGGTGGAGAGTGTAGGATCAGGACGTCCGGTGGTTGGTGCATCGAGGGGTGGAGTGTGTAGGATCAGGACGTGAGGGTGGGTGGTGCATCGAGGGGTGGAGTGTGTAGGATCAGGACGTCCGGTGGGTGGTGCATCGAGGGGTGGAGTGTGTAGGATCAGGACGTGTGGGTGGGTGGTGCATCGAGGGGTGGAGTGTGTAGGATCAGGACGTCCGGTGGTTGATTTATCGAGGGGTGGAGAGTGTAGGATCAGGAAGTGAGGGTGGGTGGTGCATCGAGGGGTGGAGTGTGTAGGATCAGGACGTCCGGTGGGTGGTGCATCGAGGGGTGGAGTGAGTAGGATCAGGACGTGAGGGTGGGTGGTGCATCGAGGGGTGGAGTGTGTAGGATCAGGACGTCCGGTGGTTGGTGCATCGAGGGGTGGAGTGTGTAGGATCAGGACGTGAGGGTGGGTGGTGCATCGAGGGGTGGAGTGTGTAGGATCAGGACGTCCGGTGGGTGGTGCATCGAGGGGTGGAGTGAGTAGGATCAGGACGTGAGGGTGGGTGGTGCATCGAGGGGTGGAGAGTGTAGGATCAGGACGTGAGGGTGGTTGGTGCATCGAGGGGTGGAGTGTGTAGGATCAGGACGTGAGGGTGGTTGGCGTATCGAGGGGTGGAGAGTGTAGGATCAGGACGTCCGGTGGTTGGCGTATCGAGGGGTGGAGAGTGTAGGATCAGGACGTCCGGTGGTTGGCGTATCGAGGGGTGGAGAGTGTAGGATCAGGACGTCCGGTGGTTGGCGTATCGAGGGGTGGAGTGTGTAGGATCAGGACGTGAGGGTGGGTGGTGCATCGAGGGGTGGAGTGTGTAGGATCAGGACGTCCGGTGGGTGGTGCATCGAGGGGTGGAGTGTGTAGGATCAGGACGTGAGGGTGGGTGGTGCATCGAGGGGTGGAGTGTGTAGGATCAGGAAGTGAGAAGGCGAGCGACGTGAGCATTTATGTACTTTAGTGACTAGGTAAGTAGCAGGGCACCTAGAAGGACATGCGAGACTACCATGCGACTGAATTTCTCATAGAGTCGCGTTTCCTCCTGACGATTAGAAAGCTACGTACAGCATTGGCGCGCTGAGGAGTCACCGGAACGGGCAGACTTGCCCTCGGCGCTGGTTGAGAGACGATTTCGCCAAAGGCGTTGCGCCAGGGTGCCCAGCAGCCGTCCTGCATATTTATTAATACGAGTATTATCATTATTATCTGCATTCCAAAGCAAACAGACCTCTCCTATTTCTTTGCTGCCGATCTCGAAACTCTTTCGAGAAGATTTTCCAAAGCGAGCCCCTCGCCCACTCGCATTGGGTTTATCGGCTCTCCTCTCTCCTCTCCCGGTAGAAATTCGCTGTTTGCCCAGCCGTTAAGCCACAGCAGGGGCCCAGCGGCTTAACGTGCGGCCAGTCTATTTGAGTTCTGTTTCAAAGATTTCATCTGCTTTTATGCTGATATTTCCCGAGCTGCGCCTGCCCCCGAACTCAATGAGCTCTCTTTTAGACAGAGCTCAAATTTTCACTGAGCTCCATAGTTCCCAAATGATTACATTGCATCGTATCGGCACTTCACTTTCGACTCTTCAAATCTCCATCACTCAACTCCAATCTCCCTCACTCAACTCCAATCTCCCTCACTCAACTCCAATCTCCCTCACTCAATTTCAATATCCCTTTCTCCCAAGTTTTTCTGAATCAATACCCAGTCTCCAGCCTCCCTGCTGCGCCCCATCACCCTCAGACTCCGGATACACGGAGCGGTACCTGGGCATTAAGTCGGACAAAAGTGCGGAGGCCTACAGGCGAACAAACGTGACCCAGCTGGCGGCCAACTTCTGGAACAAAGACCTGTTCTTGGTTCACGGCACAGCAGACGGTACGGCCGCAGATGCTTTTATCATCATCAGCAGAAAATGCAGGAATTATCGCGCGTTCTGTTTATAATTTCAGACAATGTGCACTACCAGAACACCGCCCAGCTGGTGAAGGCGCTGGTCCTGGAGAACATTGACTTCGAGTTCATGGTGCGCGGTTGAAGTTTGTAAAAGTTTGACAGAAGTCTTATTAGGGCATGTAACATATTTCAGCTGAAATCATTTTATTCACACTAAAAGCGTTGTAAAAGTCAAAACATTGATAGAACCAGAAAGTTATACTTTTGTTTCTTTAGAAAAAGCTTAAAATAGCTTTTTTTTCTACTGTAAGTAGAAAAAATAGAGCATCGACGGCTCAATTGCGCTTTGTCCGCCCGCAGACCTATCCAGATGATTCGCACGGCCTGACCAACTCGCAGGTGCACGTGTTCCAGCGCATCACCACCTTCCTGGTGGACACCTTCAACAGGACCTCAGAGAGGCGCCGCCTGCTCAGGGGTCGAACCCACGGCGTCTGTCAGGCGCCAGGCGGGCCCTGCTGACCCCCCACCATATTTCATAGATCGAATCCCCACTGTTAAATAGTCCCCAGCAGCAGCATAGGTCTAATTATCTCACCTGCGCCGTTTAGCAGCCCTGACGTGGATGGTTGCAGAGACTCGGTCGGCCTGCCAGTATTTTCATTAGCAAATTCCTGATTGCTACTTTTGCACCGATTGGCACCAGCGAAAATACATTGAGGAATCTCGGCCAACCGATTGTCATGGAAACTGGCATTCTGCTTTGCGACAGGACGTTTTCTTGTGTGTTTCGGATTTTGCTATTTTCTTCACTTTGAAGTCAGAAGTGCAAAAATTTGAAATCAAGGACTACCACCAGTTAGTTTCTCTGGCGCACTTTAAGCGACATTGTCACACAACCGGCGAGAGGCATTACTGCCCATTCCGCCGACTCCCCGGAGCAGGCACACAAGTGCGCGGATACGTACGCAGTCATACGCACAGGCACACCTCACACAGGAGTGTACAGCGGCCCTAACTTATTTATCATTAGGCATGTACACTTCACTGCGCCTTGGGGGGTTGGCTCTCAAGGGCGTCAATTGCACGAGCAGAGCCAAGCCGAGATTCCAATTTAGCCCCAAATTAATGTGACTGCACTAGGAATCGAGCCTGGGCCGCTGGTACATCAGAGCGCCGCGCTGGACCACTGGGCTGCGCACCCCAAGCACTACTAGAAGTAATTTCTAGGAACCTATACGCACGTAGCTGAATGCTCCTGACTGACTGCTACCATGGACAGCAAAATCTGATTGATTAACAGAAAATAACAGGAAGGACAAGTGTCTGTGTCAGGCGGTGTATCCTCATCATTTCATTCAGCTGGTAGGTCGCCAACTCAAGGTGTTATGTAAAGCTACAAATTTGCAAGCAAAGAGAACCAGAAGAATGCTACGTGAAATTTATTCAACTACGAAAAGGTTACTAAGTTTTGTTAAGCATTGTAATTTTCAAGAATCCAGTGCAGCAGGTGGCAGACATTTGCGCTGTTTTAAGCTCATTTCAGTTTTCAGATGTAACATTTCGACTAGGGTGGGTCATCTCATTATCACTCCGCTCTCAGTTAGCGTGAAGGCTACAGCAAACAGAATGGAGCTGTGCTCATGGAGTGGCGCTGACCATTAGCTTGATACTTTTTAACGGAATGTCAACAGATTCTACTTTCCAGACCATGTTCTGCCTGCGGTGGATGGACACATTCGAGTAGATCCCTGTCGGGTTCGGCAACACGCATCTCTTGAACCACCAGCCACCGCCGCCTCTCTCGCGGGAGCAATGCACACTTGATGCAGCGTCATTGTCAGCGTCCAAAGTGGAGAACTGCATGCCTGAGTGGTAAATCATCGCATCGTAATTGACGCTGCAGCGATCGCTGAGAAACGGTGCCACCGTCAGAGTATAGTTGGTGAGCTGGCTCTGCACCATGAAGTTCGGGTGCTCGCAGAAGTAGCTGACATTGTCCCAGGAGGTCATCTCCACCCTCAGCTTTTCGGATCCGCTTGCGGTGAGAGCGTGGAGGGACCGGAGACCTGGAGAGGTCAGGGTGACTTGTCCAGTACATCAATCATGACTCACCCATCACCAGCTCTGCTCATGACTCACCCATCACCAGCTCTGCTCATGACTCACCATCACCATCACCAACTCTGCTCATGACTCACCTATCACCCATCACCAGCTCTGCTCATGACTCACCCATCCACCAATTCTCTGAGTTGCCGAAGCCGCTCTCGTACTCAGCCCACGTCCGGTTGAACAGAACCGAGTTGCTGACGCGCTGCATGAACACGCAGTAGCGACTGTCCTCAACGACGGCCTGCTTTGGACAGGGCTCTGAAATGGGGTGGGTGCGGCTCTGCAATGGGGTGGGTGCGGCTCTGCAATGGGGTGGGTGCGGCTCTGCAATGGGGTGGGTGCGGCTCTGAAATGGGGTGGGTGCGGCTCTGCAATGGGGTGGGTGCGGCTCTGCAATGGGGTGGGTGCGGCTCTGCAATTGAGTGGGTGCGGCTCTGCAATGGGGTGGGTGCGGCTCTGCAATGGGGTGGGTGCGGCTCTGCAATGGGGTGGGTGCGGCTCTGCAATGGGGTGGGTGCGGCTCTGCAATGGAGTGGGTGCGGCTCTGCAATGGTGTGGGTGAGTCTATGAAATGGGGTGGGTGCGGCTCTGCAATGGGGTGGGTGAGTCTATGAAATGGGGAGGGTGCGGCTCTGCAATGGGGTGGGTGCGGCTCTGCAATGGGTGGGTGCGGCTCTGCAATGGGGTGGGTGCGGCTCTGCAATGGGGTGGGTGCGGCTCTGCAATGGGGTGGGTGCGGCTCTGCAATGGGGAGGTTGAGCTCAGTGTGGTGCGCCCTTTGGTCCACTCAGTGTGACAGTCCGGCAGATCTCATCGAAAATCAATCTGAGCTTCACCTGTCGAGTAGCAGGTGTCGGTGAGCTCATCGAAGGAGCTGCGAGTCTCCGAGGTCTCAGAGCCCCAGCAGTCGATCGGCCTGTCGGCCATGCAGCATCTCTGATGCAGCTGGTGGAAGTCGAACCACCTGCAGGTTTTCCACGCGGTGCACAAGGTCGCGCACTCGATGAAGCTGCGAGCGGCCACCTGAGACGATGAGGCAGCTGCCGTGGCTCCCGCGAAAGTGTGAATTTCGGGTGACGGCCTCAGACGGTAGCTGCAGGAGTCTGAGAGAGTTGATTTATAGAATGATTCGATGCAGTACAGTACAGTCCGTTCCATTTGGTTGGTTAAGTACTTACAGGCAGCCGCGAGTCCTGGCGATGTCACCAGCAGCAGAGTGGCGATGGCGATCGGCTGCTGGCTTAGCAAAGTCTCAGGAGCGGTCATGCGCGGTTCAAATGCTGTTCAGAGTTTTTCAAACCGAATCGCTAAGCGGGAACTCTGGTCTCTTGGATCGCTTTTATGCAAGCTTGAGGTGCGAGCAGAACGAATACATTTATCGATCCTTCTCCATCCGTGTTCTCCTTCCGGCATTCAGAAGCAAACTTGATTTTGAAGATTGCATGAGCAGGGAAAGCTGCCTCTGTCTGCCGGGAAGAGTCTGGAAGATGTGAATTCGAAAAAGTTGATGTGAAACGCAGTGTTTGTTCACTGGAATGCGCCCTGTGCCGATCAGCTCTTCCGGTGCTTCTCAACGCTGACTGAGTGCTCGACACTGGGCGGCGCTGCTTTCCGCTCCCTGGCAGTTTGCTCAGAACAATCAAGATTGAAGAGTAAACTCTGAGCCCACGAAAATCCGTTTCTCTTCAACGGGAATTATTTACCTTGTCACGGCAACTAAGGATGACTTTGTCTCATTGAATCTTTACTTGATCTGTCTGCTGGCGCCTCTGGTGCTGGCGCCTCTGGTGCTGGCGCCTCTGGTGCTGGCGCCTCTGGTGCTGGCGCCTCTGGTGCTGGCGCCTCTGGTGCTGGCGCCTCTGGTGCTGGCGCCTCTGGTGCTGGCGCCTCTGGTGCTGGCGCCTCTGGTGCTGGCGCCTCTGGTGCTGGCGCCTCTGGTAAAAATTAATCTGACGAAATTCTTCAGATATTATTTAATCAAGTAGCAATCAAGCTAACAGTAAACTTTGCTTACAGGAAGCTGGCGAAATTCTTTAAATGTGGGCCAAAAAGTGGGGCTCGAACTTGCGAGGTACATGTACTTGCTTCCCATGAAATTCCACGCTACTTGTTCTCAGGACTTGATGGTTGCTATGGTTACTATGGTAATTGGTGTTATGGTTGTTATGGTTTCTATGGTTTCTAACGGATACTATTATTTATTATAGTTTTTATGAATATTCACCTGCCGCTCAGCCGCCAAAGCGAATGGAAGCAGCATTAGTCAATAAACAGTGGCATATGGTGACTCAAAAGTGACAAAGGTTTCATAAAAGTACTTCGGTTGCAGACACAGCCCACGCAGAGTCGGCAGTTTCCCTTCGACTGCTGCCTCATGGCATCTGGGAGTTTGCAGCATTCAAGCGGTTTTCCACATTGTTGAGTTTCAAGCTAGTTAGCTTGTTAGGGAAAATGCTCGTTAATTTTGTCTTGCCTTGGGGGTGGCAGCGCCCTTGTGAAGTCCTGCAAGATTTGCAGCATCCCTGCTCATTTCTCACAGTTTCTTCATAGCAGCAACCTCTCAGCAATTCACGGTCCGGCTGCTGCCATTGGCGGGAGGTTTGAGAGGCTGTCGCATCACACAAGAGACACGCAAGCGGGCTCTATAAATCATGTCTGCTTTCACAACAGGGTAAGCAGACAGCTTGTGGCAGCCTGCTAAAAATTTCCATCATGGCACACATCGAACTGAGCACAAATTCGCGTGTCTTCTTGATGATCGAGACAGCCGCACTGCTTCTGCAGTTAGGAACTCACGCGACTGCCTGTGAGTTGTTCATTTCACTCATTTGTTCATTGCTCTTGGCAGCCCGCAGTGGCGCTTCATGCACAGCAGATAACCTGAATCTAAACTTGCAGACACCTGCAGCTTCAAGATGAAGCGGCAAGGTGCTACGACTCCTGAGACACCGGCAGCTGCCTCATCGTCTCAGGTGGCCGCTCGCAGCTTCATCGAGTGCGCGACCTTGTGCACCGCGTGGAAAACCTGCAGGTGGTTCGACTTCCACCAGCTGCATCAGAGATGCTGCATGGCCGACAGGCCGATCGACTGCTGGGGCTCTGAGACCTCGGAGACTCGCAGCTCCTTCGATGAGCTCACCGACACCTGCTACTCGACAGGTGAAGCTCAGGTTGATTTTCGATGAGATCACTGGACTGTAACACTGAGACAACCAAAGGGCAGAGCTGCACCCACCCCATTGCAGAGCCGCACCCACCCCATTGCAGAGCCGCACCCAACCCATTGCAGAGCCGCACCCACCCCATTGCAGAGCCGAACCCACCCCATTGCAGAGCCGCACCCACCCCATTGCAGAGCCGCACCCACCCCATTGCAGAGCCGCACCCACCCCATTGCAGAGCCGCACCCACCCCATTTCAGAGCCGAACCCACCCCATTGCAGAGCCGCACCCACCCCATTGCAGAGCCGCACCCACCCCATTGCAGAGCCGCACCCACCCCATTGCAGAGCCGCACCCACCCCATTGCAGAGCCGCACCCACCCCATTGCAGAGCCGAACCCACCCCATTGCAGAGCCGCACCCACCCCATTGCAGAGCCGCACCCACCCCATTGCAGAGCCGCACCCACCCCATTGCTGAGCCGCACCCACCCCATTGCAGAGCCGCACCCACCCCATTTCAGAGCCGAACCCACCCCATTGCAGAGCCGCACCCACCCCATTTCAGAGCCCTGTCCAAAGCAGGCCGTCGTTGAGGACAGTCGCTACTGCGTGTTCATGCAGCGCGTCAGCAACTCGGTTCTGTTCAACCGGACGTGGGCTGAGTACGAGAGCGGCTTCGGCAACTCGGAGAATTGGTGGATGGGTGAGTCATGAGCAGAGCTGGCGATGGGTGAGTCATGAGCAGAGCTGGCGATGGATGAGTCATGAGCAGAGCTGGTGATGGGTGAGTCATGAGCAGAGCTGGTGATGGATGAGTCATGAGCAGAGCTGGTGATGGCTGAGTCATGAGCAGAGCTGGTGATGGATGAGTCATGAGCAGAGCTGGTGATGGTGAGTCATGAGCAGAGCTGGTGATGGCTGAGTCATGAGCAGAGCTGGCGATGGGTGAGTCATGAGCAGAGCTGGCGATGGATGAGTCATGAGCAGAGCTGGTGATGGGTGAGTCATGAGCAGAGCTGGTGATGGATGAGTCATGAGCAGAGCTGGTGATGGTCGAGTCATGAGCAGAGCTGGTGATGGGTGAGTCATGAGCAGAGCTGGTGATGGCTGAGTCATGAGCAGAGCTGGCGATGGGTGAGTCATGAGCAGAGCTGGTGATGGGTGAGTCATGAGCAGAGCTGGTGATGGGTGAGTCATGAGCAGAGCTGGTGATGGGTGAGTCATGAGCAGAGCTGGTGATGGGTGAGTCATGAGCAGAGCTGGTGATGGAGAGTCATGAGTGATGTACTGGACAAGTCACCCTGACCTCTCCAGGCCTCCGGTCCCTCCACGCTCTCACCGCAAGCGGATCCGAGAAGCTGAGGGTGGAGATGACCTCCTGGGACAATGTCAGCTACTTCTGCGAGCACCCGAACTTCATGGTGCAGAGCCAGCTCACCAACTACACTCTGACGGTGGCTCCGTTTCTCAGCGACCGCTGCAGCGTCAATCACGATGCGATGATTTACCACTCAGGAATGCAGTTCTCCACTTTAGATGCTGAAAATGATGTTGTGTCAAGTGCGCATTGCTCCCGCGTGAGAGGCGGCGGTGGCTGGTGGTATAACGGTTGCATGAAGCCGAACCCAACAGGGATCTACTCGAATGTGTCCATCCACCACAGGCAGAACATGTTTTGGAAACTCCCGACAGGCGATGTTCCGATGAAGGAGCTCAAACTCGTGGTCAGCATTTCGCCGTGACGGAACCAATTCAATTTTTAAGAATCGTGGATGTCTTGGTTGAGAAGTGAAATCTGATTTTGTTTAGATTGGACAGAGCAATATGAGCTCAAGTAACACAAATTGATAATTCGATTAATTTTTGTTTAAATAATAAGTTTCCGCCAAAGTAAAGCTTAGGACAATTTCTGAAAAGTTGGCAAGCTCATCCCAATGTGTTGCAATCCAGACAAATTGTCACCGCTGGGAACCATTGGGTTTTTTCTTGAAAGCAACTTTTTTTCGTCCAACTGAATTTTGAATTATTAACAGAGCGCCGCCCCTATCTATCACATTGCAGAGCCTTATCTATCACATTGCAGGGCCGCATCTATCACATTGCAGAGCCTTATCTATCACATTGCAGGGCCGCATCTATCACATTGCAGAGCCTTATCTATCACATTGCAGAGCCTTATCTATTACATTGCAGAGCCTTATCTATCACATTACAGGGCCGCATCTATCACATTGCAGAGCCTTATCTATCACATTGCAGAGCCTTATCTATTACATTGCAGAGCCTTATCTATCACATTACAGGGCCGCATCTATCACATTGCAGAGCCTTATCTATCACATTGCAGAGCCTTATCTATTACATTGCAGAGCCTTATCTATCACATTACAGGGCCGCATCTATCACATTGCAGAGCCTTATCTATCACATTACAGGGCCGCATCTATCACATTGTAGAGCCTTATCTATCACATTGTAGAGCCTTATCTATCACATTGCAGAGCCTTATCTATCACATTGCAGAGCCTTATCTATCACATTGCAGAGCCTTATCTATCAAATTGCAGAGCCGCATCTATCACATTGCAGAGCCTTATCTATCACATTGCAGAGCCTGTGATGACATATACCCCTCAAATTGCAGAGCCGCATCTATCACATCTTATCTATTTTTCTTCTCACTGTATCCATGGAGACTGTTACGAGCATATCTACCAATACTAATCTACGCTCGTAACATACTAAAAATGGTTTGTCGGAAGGTAGGTAGGTCTCTATCTATGTGATCGATTAGAGAAATATATTACTATCAGTAGTCCAGCTTCAAAATTCCAGATTCTATTCAAATAAATTTAAAATCATAAAAGTACTTTTCAGAGATAACCACTTTATAAACTACCCAGTTCCACTTTGCACAGACTAACGAGTTTAATAAAGTATTTAGAGTGCAAGCCACCCGGGCATCAGGTGGCAATAAAACCATATCTTATCACCTGCAGTCTGCTTGGGTAGCAGAGCTCTCAACGCCGAGCTTGCCCTACAAAAGTTTTGTTCTTAATTTTTCTGGCCCCAAAAATAGTAATTTATTTTTGCCAATGCAGACAGAAGCAGTTCCGGGCCTCAGCTGAGCAAGCTAAGTTCTCAGTACTCGAAATTTTGCAAGGGACACCCATCCGGATCACAGGGACACCCATCTGGATCACAGGGACACCCATCCGGATCACAGGGAAACCCATCTGGATCACAGGGTCATCCGGATCACAGGGACACCCATCCGGATCACACGGACACCCAAATGGATCACAGGGACACCCATCTGGATCACAGGGACACCCATCTGGATCACAGGGACACCCATCTGGATCACAGGGACACCCATCTGGATCACAGGGACACCCATCTGGATCACAGGGACACCCATCTGGATCACAGGGTCATCCGAATCACAGGGACACCCAAATGGATCACAGGGACACCCATCTGGATCACAGGGACACCCATCCGGATCACACGGACACACATCTGGATCACAGGGACACCCATCTGGATCACAGGACACCCATCTGGATCACAGGGACACCCATCTGGATCACAGGGACACCCATCTAGATCACAGGGACACCCAAATGGATCACAGGGACACCCAAATGGATCACACGGACACCCAAATGGATCACAGGGACACCCAAATGGATCACAGGGACACCCAAATGGATCACAGGGACGCCCAAATGGATCACAGGGACACCCAAATGGATCACAGGGACACCCAAATGGATCACAAAGACACCCAAATGGATCACAGGGACACCCATCTGGATCACAGGGACACCCATCTGGATCACAGGGACATCCGGATCAAAGGGACACCCATCCGGATCACACGGACACCCAAATGGATCACAGGGACACCCAAATGGATCACAGGGACACCCAAATGGATCACAGGGACACCCAAATGGATCACAGGGACACCCAAATGGATCACAGGGACGCCCAAATGGATCACAGGGACACCCAAATGGATCACAGGGACACCCAAATGGATCACAAAGACACCCAAATGGATCACAGGGACACCCATCTGGATCACAGGGACACCCATCTGGATCACAGGGACATCCGGATCAAAGGGACACCCATCTGGATCACAGGGACACCCATCTGGATCACAGGGACACCCAAATGGATCACAGGGACACCCAAATGGATTACAGGGACACCCAAATGGATCACAGGGACACCCAAATGGATTACAGGGGCACCCATCTGGATCACAGGGACACCCAAATAGGTCGCAAGGACACCCAAATGGATCACAGGGACACCCAAATGGATCACAGGGACACCCTTCTGGATCACAGGGACACCCATCTGGATCACAGGGACATCCGGATCAAAGGGACACCCATCCGGATCACACGGACACCCAAATGGATCACAGGGACACCCATCTGGATCACAGGGACACCCAAATGGATCACAGGGACACCCAAATGGATCACAGGGACACCCATCTGGATCACAGGGACACCCATCTGGATCACAGGGACACCCATCTGGATCACAGGGACACCCAAATGAATCACAGGGACACCCAAATGGATCACAGGGACACCCAAATGGATCACAGGGACACCCAAATGGATCACAGGGACACCCTTCCGGATCACAAGGACACCCATCTGGATCACAGGGACACCCATCTGGATCACAGGGTCACCCAAATGGATCACAGGGTCACCCAAATGGATCACAGGGACACCCAAATGGATCACAGGGACACCCAAATGGATCACAGGGACACCCATCTGGATCACAGGGACACCCATCTGGATCACAGGGACAACCAAATGGATCACAGGGACACCCAAATGGATCACAGGGACACCCAAATGGATCACAGGGACAACCAAATGGATCACAGGGACACCCAAATGGATCACAGGGACACCCATCTGGATCACAGGGACACCCATCTGGATCACAGGGACACCCATCTGGATCACAGGGGCACCCAAATGGATCACAGGGACACCCAAATGGATCACAGGGACACCCATCTGGATCACAGGGACACCCATCTGGATCACAGGGACACCAAAATGGATCACAGGGACAATCAAATGGATCACAGGGACACCCAAATGGATCACAGGGACACCCAAATGGATCACAGGGACACCCATCTGGATCACAGGACGCCCATCTGGATCACAGGGACACCCATCTGGATCACAGGGACACCCAAATGGATCACAGGGACACCCAAATGGATCACAGGGACACCCATCTGGATCACAGGGTCATCCGAATCACAGGGACACCCAAATGGATCACAAAGTCATCCGGATCTCAGGGACACCCAAATGGATCACAGGGACACCCATCTGGATCACACGGACACCCAAATGGATCACAGGGACACCCAAATGGATCACAGGGACACCCATCTGGATCACAGGGACGCCCATCTGGATCACAGGGACACCCATCTGGATCACAGGGACACCCAAATGGATCACAGGGACACCCATCTGGATCACAGGGACACCCATCTGGATCACAGGGACACCCATCTGGATCACAGGGACACCCAAATGGATCACAGGGACACCCAAATGGATTACAGGGACACCCATCTGGATCACAGGGACACCCAAATAGGTCGCAAGGACACCCAAATGGATCACAGGGACACCCAAATGGATCACAGGGACACCCATCTGGATCATAGGGACACCCATCTGGATCACAGGGACACCCATCTGGATCACAGGGACATCCGGATCACAGGGACACCCAAATGGATCACAGGGACACCCATCTGGATCACAGGGACACCCATCTGGATCACAGGGACACCCAAATGGATCACACGGACACCCAAATGGATCACAGGGACACCCAAATGGATCACAGGGTCACCCAAATGGATCACAGGGACACCCAAATGGATCACACGGACGTTCAAATGGATCACAGGGACACCCAAATGGATCACAGGGACACCCAAATGGATCACAGGGACACCCATCTGGATCACAGGGACACCCATCTGGATCACAGGGACACCCATCCGGATCACACGGACACCCAAATGGATCACACGGACACCCAAATGGATCACAGGGACACCCATCTCGATCACAGGGACACCCATCTGGATCACAGGGACACCCAAATGGATCACAGGGGCACCCAAATGGATCACAGGGACACCCAAATGGATCACAGGGACACCCATCTGGATCACAGGGACACCCAAATGGATCACAGGGACACCCAAATGGATCACAGGGACACCCATCTGGATCACAGGGGCACCCAAATGGATCACAGGGACACCCATCTGGATCACAGGGACACCCATCTGGATCACAGGGACACCCAAATGGATCACAGGGGCACCCAAATGGATCACAGGGACACCCAAATGGATCACAGGGACACCCATCTGGATCACAGGGACACCCATCTGGATCACAGGGACACCCAAATGGATCACAGGGACACCCAAATGGATCACAGGGACACCCATCTGGATCACAGGGACACCCATCTGGATCACAGGGACACCCATCTGGATCACAGGGACACCCATCTGGATCACAGGGACACCCATCCGGATCACAGGGACACCCATCTGGATCACAGGGACACCCAAATGGATCACACGGACACCCAAATGGATAACAAGGACACCCAAATGGATCACAGGGACACCCATCTGGATCACAGGGACACCCATCTGGATCACAGGGACACCCAAATGGATAACAAGGACACCCAAATGGATCACAGGGACACCCAAATGGATCACAGGGACACCCAAATGGATCACAGGGACACCCAAATGGATCACAGGGACACCCAAATGGATAACAAGGACTCTCAAATCTGTAAGCATTGCGGAAAGCATTTCCAGCCTCCAGCAGCGCTCATCATCAAATGCACAACAAGTTTAATCACTCTCTGCTCAGTGAAATTTTATTTTCGAGTTCAGCCTCCGCTGCTGTCAAGCTCGGCTCCCGGTCAGCCATCCCGCTGCAATGCTACAGCGAGCTTTCTGAGCACAAAGTGCGCAGAAATTTTTCGATTTGGGCTCACATTTTTGTGACTCCTGGACAGCGATTCTTGGGGAAATTTCATCCAAATTTTTGTTTCAGCCGCTTGTTTAAAGAAGCAATAACGAGGGAAGCCTGACTGGGGTGTAGTCGGTCGATGAACGGGACATTGGAGTGACATACAGTCTGAGTGACATACAGTCTGAGTGACATACAGTCTGAGCGACATACAGTCTGAGCGACATACAGTCTGAGTGACATACAGTCTGAGTGACACACAGTCTGAGTGACATACAGTCTGAGTGACATACAGTCTGAGTGACATACAGTCTGAGTGACATACAGTCTGAGTGACATACAGTCTGAGTGACATACAGTCTGAGTGACAGACAATCTGAGTGACATACACAGTGCCAATCTGAGTGACATACGCAGTGCCAATCTGAGTGACATACACCGCCAATCTGAGTGACATACACCGCCAATCTGAGTGACATACACCGCCAATCTGAGTGACATACAGTGTCATATAATCGAGTCAGAAGTTGCCCATATGGGGAAGTGCAGAGTTATTCTACATTCAGAGTGAGGGACGCAGAAGGGAGTCGCAATGAAGTCACGTGTTTGCAAATTGGACAACAGGAAAGTGCGGCCCCGCCCAGGTGAGCGACTGCACATTTCCTGGGGCCTGTTTTGAGTTGAATGATGAAACCTGTATGGAAAACTGCTTTGGGAATCTGAGATGTTGGGCGGGGATGGACACGGGCTCAGGTGTCTCACTCCATCATTTGGAGATATAGTAATTAGCGAGTACTCAGTAGGAAATTCACATATGGCGAATGATGAAGACAATACAGCCGCAGACTCACGGTTCAAGCACTGGTGTTCCTGTGTACTCGCTAGCAATTTTCGGCTTGAAAAGTCAATAAAAAATTAGGTCAAGGGGGTGTTGATGGTGACAAAACCGAAGGACTTTCGCTGCATCTAGGGCGGTGACAGCGATGAAGAATTGAGAGTGAGTTCAATGGTGCTCACATTAAAAACAACATTTTTAGTTATGAAAATAGGTCTGTTGCGTTTGTGATATCTCAGTCCGTTTGTGATCTTTGATTTGTGATCCCAGCCAGGCTATCAGAGATCTGTGATCCCAGCCAGGCTATCAGAGATCTGAGATCCCAGCCAGGCTATCAGAGATCTGAGATCCCAGCCAGGCTATCAGAGATCTGAGATCCCAGCCAGGCTATCAGAGATCCGTGATCCCAGCCAGGCCATCAGAGATCCGTGATCCCAGCCAGGCTATCAGATATCCGTGGTCCCAGCCAGTCACAGACCGCACCGTTTCAAGTACAGGCCGCGCAGGTCGGACCTAAACTTGGGGTTGAACAGTGCGTACACGGCAAAGTTCAGGGAGGAGTTCAGGTAGTAGAGGCGGTGCAGCGGCGAGTCGCTGATGATGCTGAAGTTGATGAGGATGCCCGGCAGGAGGCTGAGGTAGAACAGCACGGAGGCGCCGAACAACATCAGGGCGAGGCGCAGCGGGAACCAGGCCACCGGGGACGGCCCGCGCGGCTCTGCACACCCGACCGGAGCATCCGAGTCGTCGCCGGCGTTGCCCTCCGCCGCCGTCGGCTGGACATCGAGGCTGAACTGCACCAGCGGGCAGCGCGGCGGCTCATGCCCGTTGTTCAAGGGCGCCTCCTCGGCCAGCGCGGCTGCCTCCGCCGTCTCGGCAATCGGCGTGGCCGCGTTCGCCGGCGACTGCGACGGCGCCGCCCCGGTGCTGCTGCCGAGGGTGGCCCGCGGCCGGCCGCGCGCTGCATGGTCAGGCTGCTCAGAGTCTGGCGCGCGCGCTTCCGACGGTGAGACCTGCGCCGCTCCATGGCGGCCACGAAGGAGAGGATCCTGGCGTACAGGCCGGCCACCAGCGCGATCGAGCACGTGCCCAGGGCGCCGTAGAACACCAGCAGGGAGGTCTCCAGTTTTGTCTTCAACTCGCAGTCGTCCTCGATGACGTAGTGCGTGACCACGATGCTGGTTTCCAAGGCAACCACGGCGGCGGCGCTGGCGAGCAGGGCGGCGGCGGTGCGCCTGTAGGAGAGGCCTTCCTGGCGCGCCTTCACCACGCACAGGAAGCGGTCCACTGCGATCAGCACCAGCACGCAGCCCTCCAGCTCGAAGGCCGCCTGTCGTGAGGAGAGAATCACGGTGCCCAGGAAGTGCCAGGGTAGGCGGCCCCTCGTGGCGAACTCCGAGTACACCCGGTAGCAGTCCAGGGGCAGGATGAGGCCCGAGATGCCCAGGTCCAGGCAGCTCAGAAACAGCACAAGGAAGCGGAGGCTGCGCTCCCGCTTGACCGGAACACCAGCATGACGTGCGCGTTGCCAACGACCCCGATGAAGCCGAGGCAGGCGTAGAAGATGAGGGAGGCCTGCGCCGCGCCCGGGGAGCCGAGTACCGAGTGCTCCGTGCAGTTGTTGACGTCAGCAGCCGAGCTTGCCATCTCTGTAGGAGCTCTTCTGCTGCAGCAGCGACTTTCGCTCCATAATATCAGTGCAGCCCCGCAGGCATTGGCAGACAGGGAGTTCGTTGATTGGCTAGCGAACTCCGGCTTTATGAAGCATTTATCTGCAGAGAGTGATGCTGATGTGGACTGCGCTGGCTTAGGGATAACTTGAGCATCTGGTAAACTATCGAGTATAAAGTGCTTCAGAAGCCCCGGTTCTCAAAGCCTAGTAATAATTTTCCCCGCCGAAATACCTGGAATCTTCTACATAAATACCTGGAATCTCCTAAATAAATTACCTGGAATCTACTAAATAAATACCTGGAATCTCCTACATAAATTACCTGGAGTATCCCGGTCCCAAAATACCTGGAATGTCCAGTCCTAAATACTGGAATATCCTGACCCAAAATACCTGGAATGTCCTATCTTTAATGCCTTGAATTTCCATCCTAAATACCTGGAATATCCTGTGCAAATTACCTGGAATGCCACACGACTCAGTGCGCCTGTCTATCAACTCCCATGCGTCTTGTATTGCTTTCGTCTTTAGCTTTGGCGCTGAGAGCCGCAGAGTCGTCATTGGCTGGGCCTGGCAGCAGGCTCAGTTTCTCTCTCTCCCCCTCCCGCGGTGTGATTGGCTGGCGTGGGGTAGGGCCGGTCGGGAGGCGTGGTCGTCTAGCTTTTTAGTCACGATTTTACTGACCCACTGGGACCCAAGCCCATGGTGCGGTGCAAATTTAATTAAACTAATAAGCGTAATATAACACCTAGCTAAATTTGGTTAGTGGCCCAGCGTCCTGACGCCCCAGATTCCGGAAAGCTGTCAGCTGTCACCTGACGCAAGCGAGTAAGGACTCGTGTACTTGTAGCTCGTATTGTACCCTGTACACTCTACCGTTACGCCATATTCCAGGGATTCAGGGATAAAACGCTACTATGATGCATGGAATATCCTACCCACAATTATCTCAAACCGAATAGTCTTTTAGACCCAGTTAATCACACCACAATCATTCGCTCTTACAACAAATTCGAACCTGCAGATCCAACAGAAGCGGTCGCACGTGTCTATCATTTTGAGCACTTCAGAAATCGACCACTCAAAGACAGAGAATGGGGATTCGAAATGAGGACATCGCGTGTCGCAGTGTTTTGATAGTAGCGGCGCCAATTCTGTTGCTACCCAGCAAGGGGGGGGGAGCCGGAGGTTTTTTCCCGAGCCTGCCGAGTGGCAAGGCCGCTGAAAGACAGACAGAGAGAAGTGCAGCCAGTGCTGGAATAGCGACAAGCAGTTTGGCTGATATCAAAGCGATAGCAGGCAACTCCGAAAGTGGAACGATTTGTCAGTTAATTTCCTTGTACAGTTGGCGAGTTCAGCCCAGCGAAGTTCGATTCAATATCGCGAATTTTTGAGCACTTTTTTTACATTGTTTGCTTACAGCTTCAATTTATGAAATTAATATAAGAAGTGCTACAAATTAGGAACGTGAAGCAGAATTGCATGAAGTCTCAAGTTCGAAAGCCATTGGGACGTTTTGAGATGACATTTGTAAATTTTTAATTTAGAGCTCAAGTCTGCGCACTTGAATCAATACAGAAATTGCACAAATTTCAATGAGATTCCTCCAGCTGCCTACTCCAAGTAGTAGCATGGGTAGCACAGTTCTGGCGTGCCTGTGAAATTCATCCCTGACGAGTCGCACGACCGAGACGTCACAAGCAGCTTGCGAGCGAATATGGATAAAATTAACGCTTTCACCTCTTTACCTTTGAGGCATATCAGACAGAGCACATGCAATTAATTACCTGTTCCGAATCCGAGCCCATGGCATAGCAACTGTCTTCAAAGAGAAGGAAACTCACTAGCGAAAGCAGGAAGCGAAACCGGCTGCTCCGTCACGAACTCTCCGAAAGGCAGCATGACACACTGCTCTAGGCCTGATGATGCTTTGACCCCTGCTGCTCACCCTCACTGTCCACCCCTGCTGCTCAACCTTAGCAGCCCTCACTGTTTTATCACTCTTCGCTCTTAACCGTAAGCCTCTTTAACATTCCTAATCACATCTGGGCTTTATTTAAGCTGTCATCCCCCCAACCGACACCCTGCCTCTCAAATTCCATCCTCTTCAGTTTCCACTCTCGCATCTCGCACCGGTAAAACTTCATTCAAATCCGCCTCCGCCATCTCGGATGAGCAGTTTCCTAAAGCGCAAATGGACAAAAATGAAAGAACCCTTGAACACGAGTCTTCCCGAGTATTAAAAGCCACTTTCTTTTTAATTAGTTAGGCAAACCTAAATGCAATAGCAAACTGTGAGAACAGAATCAAAGAAACGGATGGCCAAGCGCTCGCTCGTCATGCTCTGCTCCCAGCTCAAGTGCAGCTCGTGCGACCGCTCCGCTCCGACTCGCTTTGAGGCCCGGAAGAGCGGGAAAAACAGATAGCAGGAAATGCGAGAAAGATGGGAGAAACTGAGGGACCGGAGACTGCAGAAACACGCCAGCTGAGCTCGCGGAAATTTCAGAATTCCTAGGGGACGCAAAATTTTATTCCGACTGTCTCCCTGACCGAGCGTTCTCCGTTTATCTGAGCTCCTCCTCTGCTTTCTTATTCCTCCATCCCTAATTTACCCCCTGCGCATTATTCTCTTTATCCACTGTCAAAGCACTGTTTAAATCTCGTGAATTATCAGCCATGCCTGCCCGACACAAGGCGATGGGGAACATGGGAGACTGGGAGATGAGGCAGATCGGACTAGCAGCAGCAGCTCATCCGATACAGTTTCATCGGACAAGAGAGAGCTCAACTTTTTCTCCCACTTTCGAAAGGTGCTTTAAAGCCAATGCAGGACCTCGGAGGGAAGGCAGAGACAGAAGGGGGCGAAGTCAGTGGCTGAGTGCAGCACACCGGCCATTAGGAGGAGGGTAGGGAGGTCCGCGGCTATCGATCTGGCTTGGCTCCCATGAGCGAGAGGAACTGGAGAGAGAGAGCCGAGAATGCATCTCAGAGGGAGCGGGGGAAGAGGGCGGATGAGGACTGGGGGCAGGCAGTCAGCCAGCTCTTGCTCTTGCCGCAAAAATGCGCGCATGCATGAGTACAGGAGCCGGGGCTGGCGGGCCCGGAGAGAAGTGCAGAGAAGCTGGGGAGGGGATTGTCGCAGAGGGTAAGCAAAGAAGGCAGGGAGAGAGGCGTGTCGCCGGCAGCAGAGAGAAGGAGGGAGAAACAGCCGCAGAGAGCCACTAATCTGGAGCTCCTCATCGCAGAGTTGAGCTGGAGAGACGCGGTAGTACACGGGCCGCCAGCCAGCACGCCTGCTCAGGCCCGCGCACGGGCACATGCTAACACAAAATCTTCTAGAGTTCCATTTCCATTCAGTCCAGTCTTTTTCTTTTCATCATTCCTTGTGAGCGAAAGTGCGGAGATCTCACGGACTGCAAACAGGGGAAGCGAAGGCGCAACTTTTGAGAACTCTTCCGAGGCAGAAGGAATCCGGAGCAGAAATCAGCACCGGCCCAACTGAGGGGGCGTCAGTCAATTCCGTTCTTTGCGTCCAAGCTGATTCCTCCGCCATGGCCAAACAGGACCAGGATGAACTTGACGATGGCGTGTTTGACCAGTCTGCCTTCGACCCCTTCTCCAGCGCTTTTGGCGAAGCAGTCGACCTCGCTCCTGACGAGGAAAATCCATTTGACGCTGCTGGAGATTTTTCCAACTTCTCGGCGGCGGCTACAGCAAAAATCCTGCCCGCGGAGGAATCCACGCCGACGAGGCGGGATCGGGCCAAGGGCGTGCCTCGGCAGGACACGCTGTCCGGGAACAACCCGTTTCGAGTCGCATCTTTGGAGGCCGACGATCCGTTTCTGATGACTGCGTCGCCACAAGCAGCGGAAACTCCAAAAAATGTTGCGGTAGAAGAGCCCGCGGAGACTAAAGCAGAGCTGACTGACGGGGAGGCAAACGGCTTTGACCCGCTGTCCACCATCTATCCGGAGAGTGACAACAGCGGCGACGAGGACGGCGGCGCTGGCGTCTCGGTGAGTGTCAAAATCGGTGGCGGCGACGAAGCAGCAGAGGCGGAAGTGGTGCCGCACATCCAGGGGCCGCCGTCGAGGGCTCAAGCGAAAGCAGCAGCAGCAGCAGCAGCTGCCGCCTTCACGGAAACGGTAAACGAAGATGATGACGATCAGAACCGTTTCAACCCTTTCAATCTTGGCGGAGCGGAAACCACCACTGCCGACCTAGGTGCCGACGATAATGTTTGGGGCGAGGCGTCGGGTGCTGGCGAGGCGGCAGCTTTTGAGGTCGACTGGGCCCGGCCGGCAGCGGGGGAAGCTGAAGAGTCGGGTCGCCGGAGCCGCCTACGCTCGGAGACGCCGCCGATGCCGCCGTTTGAGCCGTTTCACCCAGCCTGCATGGGCGACAGCTGGAAACTTTTTATTCGCATGCCAGAAACCAAGAAGAAGCTCGGCAAGCAAATGAGCAAGTTCACTTCTGACCGTTGGTGGAAGGACATTCTGGTGCGTCTGGTATGGGAGCAGGAACGACCAACGCTGAAGTTGTTCAACCTGGAGGACCTGGAGAATCCGTACCGATGCATTCGCCTGGAGCCCTTTTTTCAACTAAGCCAAGCTAAGCTGCAGCAGTACGATAAATACGGAAAGCTGCACATCTTCAAGGTAAACCTGCTGACCTACAAGGAGATGGTCGGCGTTCGCACAGAAAAGTGGTCGCTAAAAAATATTCAGAACATGCTGGCCAAGCCGAAGACCACAGACGTGTTGGATCACATGCCTGTGCGACAGGAGATTGTAAAGTTTGGCAGCATCAACCAGCACGACATCCGGTCTCTGATGTGGCAGATCGAGGACCTCATGATGCGCTCTACGGTGGTCAGAGACCGCAATAAAGCGCCTGTCGACTACGTCAAGGAGGAGGTCTGCGCCTACGTTCAGGACGAGTACGAGGCTGCCGTGGACTTGCAGGGCCGCATTCAGCGGCAGAAGTCGCGTACTCGGTGTTCTTCACCGCCTTTGTGACCGGCATGCCCTACGTTGAGCTGGGACTCAACGACAAGTGGCGCTACGGAAACGAGGTGGTCAAGCGGCAGGACATTATTCCCATGCTGCACGACGACTGGATCGACATGTACGAGCCCGAGTTCCACGCGGTGGTGGACATGGACCGATACAACAACTCGCACATGATATGCTTCTACCCTCTGGATGCTTGTCGTTTCGAGCTCATGCGGTTTCGAGTTGCCCTGCGCGAGAACCAGGAGCTTCCCTTCAGCTGAAGTGTGTGTTCTCCATCGACCAGGACCGGGTCAACATCCGCTGCGACGTCATGGTGCCCGGCTTCTTCAGCAGCCACACACGCTGCCACGAGGTCCCCGCAGAGGACATCGAGATCCGTATTCCGATCCCGGAAGACTGGGTCTATTTCTTCCGACAGGAAGGCAAGTTTAAGTACAACTCGGTGCACTCGGCGCTGCGCAAGCCGGGCCGCATCAAGGGCATCGAGCGGATCACGCAGATGGCACAGGGCTTCTTCCCGCCGTCCATCATGGAGGCCAATGTTGGTGTGGCCAAGTACGAGCATCTGTACCGAGCCATTGTGTGGCGAATTTCCAAACTGCCGGAGAAGCACCACGGTGAGACTTTTCGCGGTATCGATGTAAGCTATATGAGAGAGAAAAAGCAGTGTCTAAAAATATTCATATCGTCACAAGGACACTAAATTACCCGAATATTGCTTAAAGATGATGGCCCCTGCCATAGCAAGGCGGTTCACCAAAGATAAGAGGATCATTTTTCATTTGACCATCGCATGATGATCTGAAGATACAGAGCAGGTAACCGTCAGGTCTTTCCATTATACTGAAGGAAAGAATATCTCATTTGATGACGGAAAGATCTGACGAGAGCATTTGCTCTGTATCTTAAGATCATAATCAGCTGCAGGAGATGATGTATGGAACAATGTATTCCCACAGTAATCCTCAAACCACAACTCCACTTCAGGTGCGTACAAGTCGCACCTGTTCACGTGCAGACTGCAGCTCGGGCCTCACGATACGGTGCCCAGCTGGGAGGCCTTGGAGCCCAGCGCCCAGGTGGAATTCCGCATGCCGGGGAGCACCGTGTCCGGCTGCACTGTCCGCAGCATCGGGCTGGACCACACCGCCCAAGCTGGAAAGTTTGTGCAGTACACGGCCAAGTACAGCTACAGTTGGGCCATCAGCTACGAGCTGGGCGAGCGAAAGAAACCTCCCGTAACCAGCGTGCTCGACGACTCGCCGAAGCAGCAGAAGCAGAAGCAGCAGCAGCAGCAGCAGCCAGCGCAGCCGCCACCGCCGCCGCCGCCGCCGCCGCCGAAGCCAGTTTTTACTGACCTGGAGATTCCAGACGACCCATTCGCCTCAGCGCAGCCAGGCGACGCCACTTCAGCAGGCAAAGGTGGCGGCTCCGCCTTCGACCCGCTGGCGGCGGCGTTCGGTTTCGGCTCCTCCACGTCGCCCCCGCCGCGACCTCCGCCGCCATCGCAACAGCAGCAGTCGCAGCCTATGAGCATATTTCAGTCAGCGCTACCCGGCGCCCTCAGTGAGCTACTGGGCCTGCAGGTGGGCAGTGGAAACAGCGCCCCGTCTGAGGCGGCAGCAGACGAGACTGTGGAGTCTCAAGCATATCAGCAGTAATTACCAGAACCAGCCAACAGCTTTGTAGATCCATCCCTATAGCTTTGCGCACCATATCTAAATAGGTAGCCTAATGGTCATTAGACCGCACTTCAGTTTCAGAAGAGTGTACTAGAGATCAGAAGAAACAGTCCTTTCTAATCTAAAAGTTTTAAAGAAATTGCTATGCATGGCTCGAATAAGCTCTGCCGGCTTCTGAGTCCGACATTTTCCTAGACAGTAAGTGCAAATTTAGTCGTGCGAGTCCCGCAGTATTACTTGTATGATGTTATAGGCACTGCGCAAGCATAATGACAAGCCAAACATATGCTGAACAATTTATATTCTCTTACTTACCTCGCTAGTTTACTAATAATAGTGCTAGGTACCTCTATGCTATCTCTTTAGTTTCAATCAATTTTCACATTAAAAGTCTTTGTGAAGTACAAACTTTATAATTGCTTTTACACGTAGTTTGGTGTGCATACAAAGACCTGAGTATCGTCAACAAAGATTACTTATATAGTTTTATATCGTTTTGCCGTTCCGTAGATAACTGTAGCATCTTTTCCCTTCTCGCATTGCTGCACTTCATTATTCCCTCTGTGCTTTAAAGTACACGCGTGCAGACATTCGTCCTTGCTAATAGCCTGCAGTGCAACTTAGTGTCGTTTAATTGTTCTTGTCACATTTACTTAACACGCATGGCAATACGAGCGAACACCGATAAAATAAATTTAATTAATAGCTGTTTTTTTTCACAATTGTGAAGAAAATGGACATTCAATTGGTTCTTCAACAATCCAGCACTTTATTTACTGAGGGTTGTAATCGCTATAGTTCAAGTGACAATCATGATAAGTTATACAGTTTAGTTACAGAATTGGCAAAACCTTCATTTTAAAGTATAGTCACACTAAACAGATTAAAAAATGCAGTCACGAGACTACTCTAGTAGATGCAGCTTGAAGCTTGACTGCATAAATCATTGCATCTATTTCTGTACTCTGTCTGTCTCTGTGAAAGTGCCTCTGTAAACAGGGGTTCTCATGGAACCTGGCCTGTGTAGACAGGGGTTCTTATGGGAAACTGGCCTCTGTAGACAGGGGTTCTCGTGGGAAACTGGCCTCTGTAGACAGGGGTTCTCGTGGGAAACTGGCCTCTGTAGACAGGGGTTCTCGTGGGAAACTGGCCTCTGTAGACAGGGGTTCTCGTGGGAAACTGGCCTCTGTAGACAGGGGTTCTCGTGGGAAACTGGCCTCTGTAGACAGGGGTTCTCGTGGGAAACTGGCCTCTGTAGACAGGGGTTCTCATGGGAAACTGGCCTCTGTAGACAGGGGTTCTCATGGGAAACTGGCCTCTGTAGACAGGGGTTCTCATGGGAAACTGGCCTCTGTAGACAGGGGTTCTCATGGGAAACTGGCCTCTGTAGACAGGGGTTCTCATGGGAAACTGGCCTCTGTAGACAGGGGTTCTCATGGGAAACTGGCCTCTGTAGACAGGGGTTCTCGTGGGAAACTGGCCTCTGTAGACAGGGGTTCTCATGGGAAACTGGCCTCTGTAGACAGGGGTTCTCATGGGAAACTGGCCTCTGTAGACAGGGGTTCTCATGGGAAACTGGCCTCTGTAGACAGGGGTTCTCATGGGAAACTGGCCTCTGTAGACAGGGGTTCTCGTGGGAAACTGGCCTCTGTAGACAGGGGTTCTCATGGGAAACTGGCCTCTGTAGACAGGTTCTCGTATAGTAGGAACTGCTCTTTTGATACGTGTAAGTTAAACTGAGCTCCTTTTCAAGTCAGTGGGCAGCATTTCTCAGAAAACAGAGCTGCCAGCCTGTGCTGGTCTCCAAAATCATCAAAACCCAAGTCGGTAATGTATCTGTATTATCTTATTGTGATTATACGTGCAATCAATACTTACTCAACTGCACACAGCCCACCATGGGCTAGTGAGAATGAGAATAGTATACTGTGTTATTGCAAGTGAGAGCTTGTTTGAGCAGGGACGCATAAAGTGCCAGGAGGCAGGGCCACAATAAAGTTTATCTAGCATGCAGTTAGCGCCCATTGTTCTGTTATGCAGCGATATTGCATTGGGTCGTAAATAACTCAGCTGCTCTACAAATAACATTTAGAGGTTGTGTGCTTAGCTACAGTACGCTGCTCTACGCTTTATAGACATGCACAATAGCAGTAAAGGTTAACAGAAAACTATCCATCAGTTATGTGAGAATGTTTAGCTTTCATTCACCTTTTGAAGCCATTTACTCATGTCAATATTTTTTCTATATAAGGTGTGGGATAAATTGGCCTTTGAATGCCTAGGAAAAGCGCTTATTAGGAATTATTAGCACTTAGCTCTGCTAATGAATAGCCACTTCATGTGAGTACCCCGCCCATAAATAATAGCCTTTGATCCAATGATTTTCTCTCCTCTCTCCCATATTATATAATTCTTTCCTCTCCTCTCTCCTCTCTTCTCTCTCCCCTCTTCTCTCTCCCCTCTTCTCTCTCCTCTCTTCCCTCCTCTCTAATCTCTCCCATCTTCTCTCTCCTCTCCTCTCCTCTCCTCGTTCTCCCATCTCTGCCGTCTCCTCTCCTCTCTTCTCTTTCCTCTTTCTCCCCTCTTCTTTCTTCCCTCTCCTCTCTTCCCTACCCTCTCCTCTCTCCTCTTTCTCCCCTCTGTCCTCTCCCCTATTCGCTCACCTCTCTCCCCTCTCATATCTCACCTTGTAATGTTAAAGTATTTTTATTTATTAGAGGCAGCGGGGTTGTGTGCACCCTGGCGCACTTTAAGCGACATAGGCACACAACCGGCGAGAGGCATTGCTGCCCATTCCGCCGACACCCCTGAGCAGGCACACAAGCGCGCAGATACGTACGCAGGCACACACTCACACAGGAGTCTACAGCGGCCCTAACTTTATTTTATCATTAGGCATGTACACTTCACTGCGCCTTGGGGGGTTGGCTCTCAAGGCCGTTAATTGCACGAGCAGAGCCAAGCCGAGATTCCAATTCAGCCCCAAATTAATGTCATTGCACTTGGAATCGAGCCTGGGTCGCTGGCACACCAGAGCAGCTGCGCTACCGCTGGGCTACGGCCCCCCTCAATGTTAAAGTGACTAAAAGAACAAAATCTCCTATGCTTACCAAGATCTTCTGTGAGAGCGATGGCCTGTGTGTCAGTTGGTTCCCGAGTTGATTGGGCAGCAAAAGCCTCATTGCTTGCAGTCTTGCCTTCTTTGATGGTGGAAAATGCTAAGCAGCTTCCTTATTGGCTTCATTCATCTTAACTTGAGCCCTTACAATCCTAACCACAATTGGCATACAGTATCAAAAATCTGTTGCTTGACCCTAGGGACTTAGGGCTCCCCTTGCATTAAAAGTAAAAATATCCATCTCAATATCAATCTTTATCATCCCTACAACAAAATTGTAATTGGTAATAGTATATACATCTTTTATCTTGGACACTTGCAACGTTGATCCTCAGGAATATTCTTCATGACTTGGTCGACATGTTTGCCACAACCTAAAATATAAATTATTCATATCAATTCATATCAAATGAAGCATAATCAATCAAATGCATTAAAAGTTGGCTAGGTAGGTCTCAAATTAATTTTTGGCCTCTGCCTGCTGATGGCCGCCTGGTGAAGAATTTCTGTGGCGCACCGAACGCCAATTCTGCCTATCTGTCCAGCTTCACCCAGGCCAGGCCCATCTGATTGCCGTCAACGGCGCTATAAGGCAGCGTTTCTGTAAGCTCCCGAATTTCTTTGTCTCCAGCAAGCGGATCGCGCAGCTCTGTTGTGTTTCTTTCGTGTGCAATGTTTGTTTTCTAAAAAGTTATTTTAATTATAGACAATTACACCAGGATTACACGTAGCCATGCAGAGCCCCCAGAAAGAAATGCATCTCTTATTGCTTTTTGGATCCGGAAAAAAGAAGTCAAACAGCGCTGAATTAGGAAATGAAATCCGACCCTTACTTTCATAGATCCAGGTTGTCAGCTCTGCATTGGTCATCAAAGACGACCGAAGCCTCATCGTCTTCCCCCAAAATTTTCAGACAACGCAACGCAAAGCGTCTGGGTTGTGTTTGCAGCAAACGGATTCGGCCTAATAATAGCTCATCGCGCTGTTGCGGACATCGTGAGTGGAATAAAAAATACTTGTATTTTTATTTATTGTACTTCTCAAGCACTTTGTTTGTCACTGCCCTTTCTTTACCAGAGACCGGCTACGCTACCTCGGACCGAATCAGTCAATTGACGAGGTCTGCCAGTCCGACAGCATCCTACGGCTCATCCGGTTCCTCCGGATGACTAGATGAGCCACCTTCTTCCCCACGGAAAAGCACGCTGCAGGACGGGCTAGCGGAATAGGCGACCCTCGCCTCAAGTAAGTCATACAGGATATCAGATGGCGGTTTCTGTCAAATAGCATTCGGGATCGTCTGTCTGTCTGTCTGTTTACAGTTGAACCAATGTCTCAAAAGACTTGTTAGGAAATCCAATTATTAAATCCTGAAATAGCGGTGCACTGCATTGCTACAATCACTCGTAATTAATTTTCGTCAATTCTGCAGAAGATAGCGGCGGCATTTTCTATACCGCGGGGACGCTGAAGAGGCTCGGCTATCTCAGACGTACTTCAGAAAACGAGGTGGCGGTGGGCGAGCTGGAGGCTGTCGCGAGGAAGTCCTGCGTGAACCCGCCGCTAGCGGCAAGCATAAGGCCTACTTGTGCCTGGACAGCGCCTTCATCGTGACTCTTCTGAAGGAGGGCTACATAATCTCGGATGCGCAGAAGCTGCACATTAACAATTCGTATAATGGAATAAGCATGGGGTGGCCGACTGGATTGGCGGAAATGTTCGCGGCGAGACCCGAGAATGCGGAAACACTGGATGCGAGGTTCAACTGATTTAAAAGTGACTGCCGATTGAAGCCACTGCAGCTGCAGGCATGCCAAACTGTTACTGCCAAACAAACTAAATAAAACCTTACCAACCTTGAAATATAAATGATGAAGAGTTTCCTATTCTGTCATCAGCAGCATTCCCTGTGTTAGCGGTTTTAAATACTTCTACTCTGATTTTGATGGGGCGACGCTCTGGAACTGATGCTGATCTGATGCTTGACCTACAGATATCGGGCATTCTTGTTTATTCTTTAATGCTGTACATTGAAGCTGCAGTCTGAAGAATGAGAAGTTTGGTTCTCAAAGAATCATTTCGGAGCAAAAGCTTGGCTATTTTTGCAGACTTCTATCAAAATCAACGAAAATTTTAGCGCCTAGCAGTTGTTTCGCGTCCGTGCATGCAATCAAATATCAGCCACTGAGCCCTCGGCTGCCTTCCGCAGTGGAAGCTTGGCTTCGCCAGTTGGTGAGCTCGCGGTGTCTTAGTCCTCCTTTCTTAGCTGGAAGCCCGCGGTCATGCCAGATCTGGTCCGCCAGATAGCAGCCTTTGACGGAACCTGCAGATCTTGAGAGTGCCGGATGCCGGAGTCCGACTTCTGACCGCGGGACTGCGCAATCCCAGATGACAGAGGCACTGACAGCCCACTTTAAGCAGTGTAGTAGCAGTATCAGTAGTATTAATAGTAGCAGTAGTAGTAGTAGTAAGCAGTGCATGCAATGGTGGGCTCAGCAAACCAGTATATGAGA
>NIVC01001921.1:12500-32500 GCA_002269645.1 Macrostomum lignano | reverse complement strand
AAGGTGCTTAAATAGCCATAAACAAGGCAATTTATCTTTCAAGGCCTTGAGCCAAAACATTGACGAATATAAAATAAAATTAATTTAATTTTAAAAAGCACGAAGCGTTTTTTATTGTTCACTTCTACTTTGTCTATTTTAACAAACAGTGTCTTATTTGCCGATTATAATTTAGCTTTAAGATATTAATTTTAACTTAAAAACATATAAATGTAATAATTAATTATAGTAATTTCCTAAAAATGTCTGAATGTGGTGTATCACAGTTTTTTATCGAAGTGGATTCCATGTTGAATCAATGTACGCTTATTTCTCATGAATTCCTTGTAAAATCCACATCAACATTAGGACAGTAAAAATAAAAAAATAATGCATAAAAAATACTTTGCATACCATTATGTCATCTTTAAGTTAATAATTTGCAAAAAATAAAGAAACATTTAAATTCCACATGGCCACGTGGAACCCACGTGGAATCCATGAATCATTTTTCACTGGGATATCATTGTACTATGTACGTAAGTATGATTCCCAAGGACTTTAGCCCGGAAAATACGTATTACATGTATATTACTAGTGTGACAGTGTGATTCGTAGAGGCGCGTGTATCGTATTTCTTTATTTTCATATGCATACCGTGCAACTACTGTATTCTTCCATTTATTTTAACAATATTCGTACGTATTATTATCGCGCTATTTTTACTGTTAATTGCTTTGGTTTTGTAGCCTCGTATGTTTTATTCTATTATTTGTATTTCATTCATATCGTTATTATTTATCGTAAAGTAGTTCTACCTATGTACATGTACTGACGTATGTTATTCTTGTATGATATATTTATCGATTGATTTGTACATGTACATTGCGCGCCGCGTGGGGGGTTTGTCTGGGTTTTGGATTAGGGTCGCTGTTGTTTGTTATCTGTTTACCTTGCCAATTAAATATACGCTTGCAGCCAGCCGCCGCTCTCCCCCTGCCCTCCTGAGTTTTCGCTCCGCTTCTCGCGGGCCCCTTAGCCGTCGCATTCAATTGCTTTAGTCGCACTAAAATTAAGCAGCTACCAATCAAAACCTAACCTTCAATTCAACATACCAAATCTGAATCTGCAATTTACGCTAAGGGAAGTCGGCTACTGGCTCTAGATTATCAAATTTAACCGCTACACAAACTGCACGTCTTCCTGCCTTTATTCGTCACAATAGCTAGTGATCCGATCCTTGCATTCTTCTCTGTCCAGTACAGCCGTACATTTATTGTTAATTTAATCTCCTTTTTGAAATGGTTGAAAGCAGTGCAACTGCGTACACACTATAATTAGGGATATCGAGTTTTGCTAGACAGAACGCCCAACATTTGAACTACTTTCTCAGAATCTCTTCTTTTAGTAATACGAGTATAATAAGCAATAATATGCTTAGAGAGTTTAGGATACTGTTAACGTAATAGCCTGGTTTCGCAATGTACATGTAGCTACGAAATCCTAATCCAATTAAAGTAAGGACCATGAAATCCTGAAAAAATGCATAGTATAAAGGGCATGAACGGGCCAGTGCAGCAAAAAATCCGACTTTTTACATTACATCGGCTGATAACGAAGAAGTCATACGTATATCGGCTGAACGTTCGGTGTCCAGGTAAAAGTGCATATTTGGATGCACGACTTTGGTCCCGCGGCCGTCCCAGCAGCTTCAGCCCTAATGCTGATAAAATCATAAGAAAGGTTGGGATGCTCCTCGATCATAGCGGTCGACAATTAGAGCTTATTGGGTGACAATACAAAATATGCCTCGCATGCCACGTCTGAATAAGGTTACCATAACTTAACCAAAAATAAGCATTTGTAACAGCTACAGCAGTTTTGCTTCTCTCGTGTGCAATGTTTTTTTTCTAAAAAGTTAATTTATAGACAACATCAGTAATACACGTAGCCATGCAGAGCCCGCAGAAGAAACACATCTCTTGCTTTTTGGATCCTGGAAGCGGAATTGTTAAGCGGCATTGAATTCGGAAATTCTGAATCCGACCTTTACTTTCATAGATCCAGGAAATCAGCTCTGCGCATTGGTCATCAAAGACGACCGAAGCCACATCGCTTTCCCCCCAAATTGCCAGACAATGCAGCGCAAAACAATGCCTGGATTGGGTTTGCAGCAAATGGATTCGGCCTAAAATAGCTCATCGCGCTGTTGCGGACAACACCGTGGGTGGAATAAAAAAAATGCCTGTATTTTTATTTGTTTTAGTAAGGCCATGCATGCCACTAGTAGCATTGCTGCAATCAACTAAAATTTTTTTATTTAAATCAGTTTTTCATTCCAGAACATGCAACCAACAATGCCTTTGTCTGTTTTAAACCATTGTAAATTCTGCCTAAAAAACTAATATGGGTTGCCAATTACGGAAGTCGTGTTCTCTAGACTTTATGTAATTCTACATTGAATTCTTCCCTAAAGGCCGATGTCTCGACCTTACTGGAGGATGAAGTGTTGCTAAACTAAATGCGTGTAAAGTTGCTCTGTCTCTGGTGGAAAGTTGGTACAAGTACGAAGAAACACAGCAAAAGTACTCTCTGTGCTTTCTACGCTGATTGTTGTAGCACCAAATTGGGTTTCACCGCAGACAACTTACGGATTGGCAAGTTCGGATACCCAAAACTGGAGACAAGAGCAAAGAACTCGGCAAAGTTAACTCATTTTTACTACAGCCTCGAATGGCTTCCAATCCAGATTTAAATCGCACCCTGTCGCAGTTTAGATTAGCACTGCGAAACAATAAGGACTGCGAGACCAAAGATCCCTTACGAGAACAGGACCTACCAAAAGTGCCATATGTGGGGTTTGAAAGTGAAGTACGTTCACTTCTTGATTAAGTGCAGTTGGAACTTTTATAGTGCTCCTCATAGTATTTGAGCAGGAAATGTCGGATAAAGTTTCGAAAGTTCAAAAAGCTTACTGCAGAGGACAAAGCATTTTACCTAAATGACTCAAGAAGACAGACATAAGCATAATTCATCGGACAGTTCGTTAGTTAGTTTGTTGGCCTGGAATAAAGTCATAAATTATAAAGTTCTACAAACCTAGGTGTGAGCATATAATAATATTAATAATAGCAATAGTAAAAATAACATAAATTTTTTTACTTGCAAAGAAAGCACATCGCCAAAAATATCCTTAAGATAAAGAGGGAGTTGCCGAATTTTAAGTGGAAGTATTGCACCATCTTCACATTCTACAGCATTTCAAATGGCAGCATAGCAATTGTCCCGCAAATTCGATCCCCTAGCAACGGGTTAGTGTACAATTTCCAGTAGAAAGCTCTGTCATTTGCGGCTCCAGACCGAGCCAATTGGTTGCATTCAAACAAATTCCCAGCTATAGAAACTCTGCAGCGATGGACTGCCTCATCTTTTGCTAAAAACTTCTCTACTTTTGACGTCTTCTGTTGCTGTGCTTTAGCAAACCAAGCATTCAAAGATGGAACTTCTGGCACAAGTGCTGCTGCTGCTGCTGCTGCCCTTGCTGACTGCCGCATCTGTTCAGCCGAGCTGTGACCGTCTGCTGCCGCACCGCAACCTGTGCTGCTCAAATGTGTCCGCGCCAGGTCTCATGGTCAGGTGACTAGAGTTGGCTAGTAGGGGTGTGCTGGAACCTCTGATTTGATATCTATCGTATTGAGTCTTTTATGGCATTTTTAGTATAGGTCTTCTAAGCAGTTCCGCACTGATCTCTCTAAGCAGTTCCGCACTGATCTCTCTAAGCAGTTCCGCACTGATCTCTCTAAGCAGTTCCGCACTGATCTCTAAGCAGTTCCGCACTGATCTCTAAGCAGTTCCGCACTGATCTCTCTAAGCAGTTCCGCAATGATCTCTAAGCAGTTCCGCACTGATCTCTAAGCAGTTCCGCACTGATCTCTAAGCAGTTCCACACTGATCTCTAAGCAGTTCCGCACTGATCTCTAAGCAGTTCCGCACTGATCTCTAAGCAGTTCCTGATGTCTCAACATTGCACAGGCCAGCGAGCAGTGCGCTCAAATGTGTCCTCTTCTGCGCTATCGACGCCCACTGTGTAGTTGCCGAGTTCGTCAGCGAAGCCGCCGTCTGCGTGATGGGCACCGCTAAAGACCTGCGCCAGCTCTGGCTGATGCAGGATGGCGGGAACTGCAGCAGCTGGCTATCTGAGAAGACGCTCTACTCAAACTATTGTGAGCACTGCGGGAGTACATTGGCAGAGTACCATGATATCTACTCAACCTTGCACCAAAGTCCCTTACGTGGTCAAATTTGATTGATGGGCGCACTGAGTCTCCAGTGTGAGAATATGGGAGATGTCAGTTTTTCGCTCAAACTTTTGATTGCCACCTCGAACAAAACACCTACGCACTTCCCCACGATTTGGAAGGTGTGAGCGTGTGTATGAGCGCGTGTCTGCGTACAGTATTCACGCGCTTGAATATGCGCAGGATTCAGCGCAATGGGCGCAATTGACTCAGCGCTGGCGCTACTCCAAGGTGACCCGCAGCCCTCCCGCCATCATGGATTTATTTTCCAACCCGCCTTTCAATGCAGCGGCGAGCGGCCCGGCCCCCCAGAGCTACTCGCCGCCTCTGCCCAACGCCTGCTACCGACTCCGCGCCTGGGGCGCCGCCGGCGGCTCCAATTCCGGCTCGAACGCCGGCGGCAGGGGCGCCTTCAAATCAGCCAGTTTTGTACTTGGAGACGCCGAGTTGACGGTGGTCGTCGGGCAGGTCGGTGGTGACTCCGGCGACAGCCGCTTCGGAGCTGGCGGCGGTGGCGGCAGCTTCGTGTACGAGACTGCGACCGCTTCGCTGCTGCTAGCGGCTGGCGGCGGTGGCGGCGCCGCGGAGACGTCGGCGGGATCGCCGGGAGTCGTCGGGCCGGACGGTACGCCGTCGGCGGTGCCGGACAGCCACCAGGGCAGCGGCGGCGTGGCTGGTGGCGGCGCTCCGGCTGCTTCCAGAACCTGCTGCGGCGGCAAGGGCGGCGGCGGTGCCGGCTGGCTGACGGGCGGCGGGCGCACGGCGGCGGCACCAGCGGCGAAGGCGGCGCCTCCCGGGCCGGTGGGTGGAGCGGCGGCTCCTCCACTGGCCAGGCTGGACGAGGAGGCTTCGGCGGCGGCGGCGGCGGCGGCAAGAAGACCAGCAGCCCTGGCGGGGGTGGCGGCGGCGGCGGCTACTCGGGTGGCGGTGCCAGCGGCGGAGGCGCGACCGGCGGCGGCGGGGGAGGCAGTTTCGCGGCCAGCGAGGCCACCAGCGTCCAGGGCGCGACGGGCGGCAACGAGCAGCCCGACGGACGGGTGGACATCCGGCTGCTGGGCCCGGCGTCCACCTGCGCCTGAGTTGCCGACCAGCCTGAGTTACGCGGCAGCCGAGGACCCGCAGTGCTGAGCTCGGTGTCCGGCTGACTGGATATGAGCTACCCTTAGCATCTCTGAAATATCCCATTCTCGAAATCTCATATCCCCAAAATCTCCCACCCCGAAATCTCTCACCCCCGGGACGCATATGCAGCAGCTCACAACTCCTATCCAAACGCCTATACTTTAAACTCCATGCCAAAGGGATAATCACGCACTGACTAACGATTTCGCACTTCACAAACATTGCCCATTAGTTAGGTTAATATTTATATGGCTTCCTACACTACTTGAAGTTGAAGACACAGTTACCCCATAAGAGAGTGTGGAAAAACAACTGTCTATGGCAGAAACCTCCCATCCAGCGCATTCCTCCACTAACCACTAGGAGAGTTGGAATAATCTTCAACCCTGCATTTGCGTCAGCAAAAACCTGTCTATGGCAAAAACACCACAACCTAACGGGGCTCCATGGCAGTGTGTAGCCTAACACATAGATCTTATATTCCCTAGATAGGGCACTTTGTATGGCGGTAATAGGGAAAGCGCGACCGCTGTTTTCGTCATTTATGCGAAAAGAGCCGACATGGGTTGCTTCAATTTTGACTTCAGTAGCTTAGGGACATAGACGCTATTTTTTGAGAATCGAATAAAACTTCAGAATTAATTAAACAGCTACTCAATTGAACCAAGAATGATGAATTCACATGAATTCACTGCAGAGACTACTAACGAAATTGAGTTCAGTAGTTGATTTACGCGCTGTCGCGAGATGCAATTTTTTTTACATTAGCTTCTATGGCCACATTAGCGGTTAATGAGTGGCCCGTCTTGTGTACGACGTATTTATGATCTTTGGTCTAACAGCGCTGCTGCTTGTACACCCATCAGTCTGGATGATGCCACACTACTGTTAAAATAAAAACCAACATCAATGCAATAACATCTTTCAGTAGACAACATTGGTTCCTATTGCTCATTTGTGTATTTATGTCATTACAATCTGCTCAGCAACAAGAGAAACAGGCTGTGTTGTGCTCACTGATTGCACAGGTCATAGTCGCAGACTACAGTCTCAGTGTACCTCAGCAGGTACTCCCGAGTGACGGGCACACTGATGCAGTGCTGCACAGAGTCTCCAGCAAAAATTGGCAGCTCCGAGTGCTCCTGCAGCAGCTCCGCGCTCGCCTCGCTCAAGACGCCTTTGAAGCAGCGCCGGCCGTGCCGGGTGTCCCCGCAGGGCGTCACGCGCTCCTCCGCGGCGCCAGCGTACCGCGCATAGCAACTGATCTCGGAGGCCTCAGCAGTGAGTACTGTGCAGCCCAGAAACACCAGACAGGCTGCTCCTAGTAGAAAGGCTAACTGTCTCATCGCCATGCTGCAGAGTCAGGAAAACGCGCGGATCAAGCAGTGAAAATGTTTACTAATTTGTTGTCTTCGTTCAGAGAAGTCACTTTAAATTCTCTGATTTTTTTTTCATTTAAATTGCCCCGCTTAAAAAATGCAAAGCCAATTCTTACTTAAATTCCTAGTCAAACAGTGAATATTCAAGTATCTAAGCTAGGAATGAGAAAAAGATCGCCTCCCAGTTGAACTGAATGTTTGAACTAAAGGCACTATAACACAGCTATACTTCTTCATTGTTCATTTCTACTATTTCTGAGGCTATTTGTAACCAAAATAACTTTTATAAATACTAAAAAAACTTTGCGCGTTACAGACCGCAGTTTAGCTGGCGCTCATTAAATGAAACAATTCTTCAGTAATAAACAAGACTCACCTGACTTGCTGCTAACCTTGAAGAACTAGGGTGATTTAACTAGGAGTATAAGCAACAAGGACTAAGAAAAACACTCAGGACGCAGAACTTAAACTTCGACTATCTATCTAGCAGAGACTTTTTACCATAGACAAGTAGGCAATCGCATTTTTTAAGCCGGGGGTAGAGATTTCAGACAAACCACAGAAAGCCATAGACAACAGAAATCAATTTGGTTTTAACTGCGACCGAATTGGGCCATAGCTGGAAGGCATGGCTGAAGTGTGGCACAGACATGACCATGTACGATCTACTAAAACTAGGGGTTGTAGCCCAGTGGTCAGAGCGTCGGACTCACAGCTGAAAGGTTGGGGATTCGATTCTCGATCCACTCGAAACAATTTGTGTCCTTGAGCAAGACTCTTTACCTCTGCTTTGCTTCAGTTCACCCATCTGCAAAATAGGTGCCAGCATTAGCTGGGGTAATTGAGGGTGTGTGTGGCGACCCCCCAGTCCTTGGACTGAACAGCCGTACGCAGCCTTCAGATGCGCCGCGCAATACAACTTGCAGTTTCAAAGGTTATAGTTAGCCTGGGCGTGTTGAAACGGGGTGAAACGCTGCGCTCGCCCGCTGCAATTATCTATGGCCGACATTAATAAATAAATAACTCTCATGCATATAAGTATCTAGTTAATGTTTTTACAACTTGTATATTTCGAAAATAAAGCTTAGTACTGCAGCTTGATATTGATTACTGTCAGTTACTATTTTCGATTCACAAAATAAGGAGTTTTGGCCATAGACAATTTCTTAGATTTCCTTCTTTCTCTAGAGTGCTTAGCCAAGGAATTCTAAATCTAAAATTGCTAGATTTAGAATTCCTTGGCTTAGCGCCCCTTGACCCCGCTTTCTTCTGACTTTGCCATAGACATTTTCAGCGGGCCGTGAAACCGACTGAATGCATTGGAGTAAATGGGATTTTACCATAGACAGACTCAGCGGGCCGTGAAACGCTGTTTCTCGCGTGCTAACTTTAACACTAATTGTATATTCATATCCAATTTGCCGGGCAGGAATGTGAAAGAAATCTTCAATCCTTTCAGTGTAAAAGAAGCAGCGCGTTTTTGCCATAGACAACAACTGAATATATTTTAGCACAAACATTGAGTAAACTATAGACAACTAAAGAACACGAAATACTTATTAACCAGTTAGTACGTTATGATGGATGGTATTTTTATATAGTAAACTAATAATTAAACAATATAGCACGAAAAACTTACGTGCTGTCTGGTGTTTCTGGGCTGCACAGTACTCACTGCTGAGGCCTCCGAGATCAGTTGCTATGCGCGGTACGCTGGCGCCGCGGAGGAGCGCGTGACGCCCTGCGGGGACACCCGGCACGGCCGGCGCTGCTTCAAAGGCGTCTTGAGCGAGGCGAGCGCGGAGCTGCTGCAGGAGCACTCGGAGCTGCCAATTTTTGCTGGAGACTCTGTGCAGCACTGCATCAGTGTGCCCGTCACTCGGGAGTACCTGCTGAGGTACACTGAGACTGTAGTCTGCGACTATGACCTGTGCAATCAGTGAGCACAACACAGCCTGTTTCTCTTGTTGCTGAGCAGATTGTAATGACATAAATACACAAATGAGCAATAGGAACCAATGTTGTCTACTGAAAGATGTTATTGCATTGATGTTGGTTTTTATTTTAACAGTAGTGTGGCATCATCCAGACTGATGGGTGTACAAGCAGCAGCGCTGTTAGACCAAAGATCATAAATACGTCGTACACAAGACGGGCCACTCATTAACCGCTAATGTGGCCATAGAAGCTAATGACCAATGTAAAAAATTGCATCTCGTAAGACTACAGCGCGTAAATCAACTACTGAACTCAATTTCGTTAGTAGTCTCTGCAGTGAATTCATGTGAATTCATCATTCTTAGTTCAATTGAGTAGGTGTTTAATTAATTCAGAAGTTTTATTCAATTCTCAAAAATAGCGTCTATGTCCCTAAGCTACTGAACTCAAAATTGAAGCAATCCATGTCGGCTCTTTTCGCATAAATGACGAAAACAGCGGCCGCGCTTTCCCTATTACCGCCATACAAAGTGCTCTATCTATAGAAAGATCTTTCTGCCCTCAAGGTCTATGGTATTGGTAAATTATCGGCCGGACGTTTCGGGCTAAAATGAAATCGTCTATGGCAATAATCGAATATCAGCTCGCCCGATAGCCACGTAGTCATGGTGAAATATGGATGGGCTGCATCAGTATTGGTATATTGCAACGTGCTCTCTTGCTTTGTTGGCCTTCTCTTCCACCAGGCTGCCCTTTGCCATTCTCTTGCGAACGCTCGACTATGGTCTAGCTGGCAGTAAATCTCATATGGGATGGCTAAAAAGAATCTGTGCTGGAGATCGACCGTCATCTCATGGCGTATTGCAGATGAGGATTTCCCTGACAGACCTTGTCCCAGTCAAGGGTGTCTGTCTGAGTTGCATGATCCTCGCAGCAGTTTCTTAATTTCTGTTACTGCAGATGCTGCCCTACCATTATTTCGCGGAGCATACGTTGGTGACGAGGCTCCGTGCTCGACTTTCTATCTCTTCAGGAGCGTCTTAAATGACTCAAAAGTGAACTGTTCCACCATCTGACCAGATGACGTCAGGAGTAGATCTCCTAAAAATCGCTGTCGAAGTGCGTTGCGAGCTTTACGATTGTAAAGTACGAGCGTACTGATTGCCTGTGTGTGACAGTACTGATTGCCTGTGTGTGACAGTACTGATTGCCTGTGTGTGACAGTACTGATTGCCTGTGTGTGACAGTACTGATTGCCTGTGTGTGACAGTACTGATTTCCTGCGTGTGACAGTACTGATTTCCTGTGTGTGACAGTACTGATTTCCTGTGTGTGACAGTACTGATTTCCTGTGTGTGACAGTACTGATTGCCTGTGTGTGACAGTACTGATTGCCTGTGTGTGACAGTACTGATTGCCTGTGTGTGACAGTACTGATTTCCTGTGTGTGACAGTACTGATTTCCTGTGTGTGACAGTACTGATTGCCTGTGTGTGACAGTACTGATTGCCTGTGTGTGACAGTACTGATTGCCTGTGTGTGACAGTACTGATTGCCTGTGTGTGACAGTACTGATTTCCTGTGTGTGACAGTACTGATTTCCTGTGTGTGACAGTACTGATTGCCTGTGTGTGACAGTACTGATTGCCTGTGTGACAGTACTGATTGCCTGTGTGTGACAGTACTGATTGCCTGTGTGACAGTACTGATTGCCTGTGTGTGACAGTACTGATTTCCTGTGTGTGACAGTACTGATTTCCTGTGTGTGACAGTACTGATTGCCTGTGTGTGACAGTACTGATTGCCTGTGTGTGACAGTACTGATTTCCTGTGTGACAGTACTGATTTCCTGTGTGTGACAGTACTGATTGCCTGTGTGTGACAGTACTGATTTCCTGTGTGACAGTACTGATTTCCTGTGTGTGACAGTACTGATTTCCTGTGTGACAGTACTGATTTCCTGTGTGTGACAGTACTGATTGCCTGTGTGTGACAGTACTGATTTCCTGTGTGTGACAGTACTGATTGCCTGTGTGTGACAGTACTGATTTCCTGTGTGACAGTACTGATTGCCTGTGTGACAGTACTGATTGCCTGTGTGACAGTACTGATTGCCTGTGTGTGACAGTACTGATTTCCTGTGTGACAGTACTGATTGCCTGTGTGTGACAGTACTGATTTCCTGTATGTGACAGTACTGATTGCCTGTGTGTGACAGTACTGATTTCCTGTATGTGACAGTACTGATTGCCTGTGTGTGACAGTACTGATTTCCTGTGTGACAGTACTGATTGCCTGCGTGTGACAGTACTGATTTCCTGCGTGTGACAGTACTGATTTCCTGCGTGTGACAGTACTGATTTCCTGCGTGTGACAGTACTGATTTCCTGCGTGTGACAGTACTGATTTCCTGCGTGTGACTACTGATTTCCTGCGTGTGACAGTACTGATTGCCTGCGTGTGACAGTACTGATTTCCTGCGTGTGACAGTACTGATTTCCTGCGTGTGACAGTACTGATTTCCTGTGTGACAGTACTGATTGCCTGCGTGTGACAGTACTGATTTCCTGTGTGACAGTACTGATTTCCTGTGTGTGACAGTACTGATTGCCTGTGTGTGACAGTACTGATTTCCTGTGTGACAGTACTGATTTCCTGTGTGTGACAGTACTGATTGCCTGTGTGTGACAGTACTGATTTCCTGTGTGACAGTACTGATTGCCTGTGTGTGACAGTACTGATTTCCTGTGTGACAGTACTGATTTCCTGTGTGTGACAGTACTGATTGCCTGTGTGTGACAGTACTGATTTCCTGTGTGTGACAGTACTGATTGCCTGTGTGTGACAGTACTGATTTCCTGTGTGACAGTACTGATTGCCTGTGTGTGACAGTACTGATTGCCTGTGTGACAGTACTGATTGCCTGTGTGTGACAGTACTGATTTCCTGTGTGACAGTACTGATTTTCTGTATGTGACAGTACTGATTGCCTGTGTGTGACAGTACTGATTTCCTGTATGTGACAGTACTGATTGCCTGTGTGTGACAGTACTGATTTCCTGTGTGACAGTACTGATTGCCTGTGTGTGACAGTACTGATTTCCTGTATGTGACAGTACTGATTGCCTGTGTGTGACAGTACTGATTTCCTGTGTGACAGTACTGATTTCCTGCGTGTGACAGAGGCTTCTATAACCTAAAGCGCAGCAAACCGATTTCTCATTCATCAGGCGGACGGACCTTCCGGACCTTCCACACGATGAATTATGTTGTCATTCAACATCATTGTATCAGCTGAAGGACTGAGGGGCTGGTTGAGCACCCGATGAATGACTGAGGGGCTGGCTGAACATCCACTGAATGACTGAGAGACAGCAGGCTAAGCACCCACTGAATGACTGAAGGGCTGGCTGAGCATCCACTGAATGACTGAGATCAATAGATCAATAAAAGAGATTGCATTAAACAAGTGTGATTGAGCAGTGCTCATATTTGGATAATAAGCAGTGCTGGCCAAAGCGGTCGGCCCAGTGCACTTTAACAGTCAGGGACAAAAACTGGAAAAGCGAGCCGTGAACTCAGCCACTAGTTTATTAAAATTATTAAACAGAATTTTTATATAAAGTTAACTAAAATTCGCAACGTCCAGGCTAACACGGGAAATATGATTATTACACTTTACTATAATTGATGCAACAGCAATGGGAATAAAGACAGTCACAAGTGGATATCCATATTGACTATTTATAAATTCTGCAACGAACAGAAACTGAGAGCCGTCAACTTGAGAGAGAGAAAAAAGTCCCAGGGCGTAACATAGCGTAACTTACAAAGCAGTGAATGTGTGTTTACTACTACTAACAGTAAGCTAATGCAGTAGTAATAATTAATGACAATCAAGACGCAACAAAAAACGCACCACATTGGCTGAGCTGCAGCGCGCACTCTATATATATTACTACTTTTGAAGAGTAGTATCATAAAGCAATCAGTTATGGGTACTATATCGCAAACAATTGAAGCATTTGTTACACCTTTTGCAGAATTAATCAGTTATAACTGGGATACAGACGGGTGAACACTAACCGGGGGGGGGCATTATAATTTGTAAATAAAGCGACACACACTGAGCACGCGTACAGACACACTACTAATAGTACAGAGAGTAAAACATGTACAAATTGGATAGAATAGCTGGGGGAGCGTGTGCAATAGCTATAAGTTAAATAACTGCAATGTGTTAAGAATGCGTTAATAATGTAAAAGCAGCAATTCCGGGTGACCAATCGGCCCTGAATCAGTAGAAATCTTCACCATCCTCGTCGTCCGAGATGGTGAACTTCTTCCTAGTCGCTGTCTTCTTCATTCGCCTCTTAGTGATGGTGGCGCCGCCGCCGCTGCTGGCGCCGCCGCTGCCGCTGGCGCCCACCTTGCCGCTTGACGCATTGCTAACTGCAATTGGTAATGAGCAAGCAATGCGTTGTACTTACATCTGGGTTTTTTCGTGGCGCAATCGATGCTAATAGCATGATAATCATTTTTCACTATGCCAAAAATCCTATGAGGTCCCGGAATAACAAAGGCGCAAAAAACCAGACTTAGACTACTTTAAGTAGCTTTGAGTAGCTTTAATACAACTGTAGATTGAGAGATTGCAAAGTCTGTGCCATAGGGACTTGGTGTACAAAAGTACATATTCACAGGAGGCCTGTGGGGCACGCAATGCCTTCGGCGACACGGCCCCACAACCAGCGCTGAGGCAACTCTGGCCATTCCGCGGACTCCTGAGCCACACACAAGGGCGCCAATACTGCACGCAGGCACCCACCCATACACACGCTCACAGAGGGTGCACAGCGGCCCTGACTCCATAATCATCAGGAATGGGAATCGCACAACAACTCGCGGCTAATTTTCGTGCACAAGACCCAAATGAATGCCAGGCGCGTTTACCGCTGAACTGCTCCGCCCACTGGCAACAAGGGATATGGAACAGGGAATTGAGGAACAGAAGATTGGAAACAAGGGATGGGAAACAGGGAAACAGGGGATGGGGAACAGGGGATGGGGAACAGGGGATTGGGGAACAGGAAAACAGGGGATGGGGAACAGGGGATTGGGGAACAGGAAAACAGGGGATGGGAAACAGGGGAACAGGGGATTGGGGAACAGGGAAACAGGGGATGGGGAACAGGGGATTGGGGAACAGGAAAACAGGGGATGGGGAACAGGGGATTGGGGAACAGGAAAACAGGGGATGGGGAACAGGGGATTGGGGATTGGGGAACAGGAAAACAGGGGATGGGAAACAGGGAAACAGGGGATGGGGAACAGGGGATTGGGGAACAGGGAAACAGGGGATGGGAAACAGGAAAACAGGGGATGGGAAACAGGGGAACAGGGGAGTGGGGAACAGGGGATTGGGGAACAGGGGATTGGGGAACAGGGGATTGGGGAACAGGGGATTGGGGAACAGGGGATTGGGGAACAGGAAAACAGGGGATGGGGAACAGGAACACAGGGGATGGGGAACAGGGGATTTCGGAACCAGGGAGATTGGGAATAGAAGATCTTAAACCGTGATATAAGAACAATAGACGTGAAAAAATAGGCTTCCATAATGGTATTGATGAGTGAGATGAATTAATGAGATTAGCAAAGGTAATCAAAGCGATCACTTACCATCGTCATCCGGCCCAGCAGAGAGGGCCGAAGCCGAAGCAGACGCGGCGAGCGAGACGGCAGATGCAGAGGCCGAGGCAGCGGTGCTGGCGGCAGCTGCGGCAACAGATGGTGGCGGGGCAGCGAGGCTGGGCGGGGCCGGGCGCATCGCCTCAATCTCCTCGTGCTTGAGCTGCTCCCTGGCGCTTGAGCACACCTGGGCGAGGACTAAACTGTCCTCGAAGATGAGGCTGCCATCTTTGTTGTACATCTGTGCGTTGCGGCACAGCAGCTGCACGTCGGACACGAGGTCGTCCACGGCGCGGTAGCGGTGCTCGCGGATTTTCGTCCGGATCTTGGCGAAATCCATGGGCTTGCGGATCACCTCGTAGTAATCCGGCAGCTCCTTGCGGCTGGGCAGCTTGACGAAGGGCTCGCTGAGCACCCGGCCGTCGCTGTCCCGGTAGGTCAGGATGATGTCCAGCAGGCGGTTCATCAGCCGAGTCAACCGAGGCGGATTCGGCGTTATGGACGACTGCGGCGGCCGGCCGCGGCGCTTCTTGGACTGCGGCTCCTCCGGGTCGGTTGACTCGCGCTTCTTCCGCTTGGCGCCGCCGCCGCTGCCGCCGCCGCGCTTCCGGCCGGAGGCGCCGCCACCGCGGCTGGAGGGGCCCGGCTCATCGTCGTCATAGTAGCCGTCCTCGTCGTCGTCCGCACCCTCCTCGATGGCGCGCAGGAACTGCTGGTCAGTGATGGAGTCGGTGTAGTCCACCTCCTTGCGCTGGCGCTTGCCGCCGAATCCCAGCTCGGATTCGTCCGTCTCGAATAGGCTCGAGTCCACCTGGGGGTGGCAGGGTTGGCAGTGAGATGAGCTAAGTCAGCTAATTGTGCTCCCGCTAGCTAATCCTAAAAACTGATTACTAAGAGCTAAAAGATTTCCACAGAATTATTCAGTATCCCAAATCTTCCAGGGCGCCAAATCCAGAAAAATTCAGAGACGCCAAAAAGTTAAAAAATCCCAAAGATCCCAAATCTATAAAAAATCCCCAGATTTTAAAAGAACCTGGAGATCCTTAAAAAAATTCTTTATATTCCTAAAATATTCCTAAAATATATTCCGTATATATACTTAATAGGCACGACGTACATTAGTACACGATACACGTGATGACGAGCAATCAATGAGGTGCATATACAAGCTACTTAAGCAATAATCAACGTGCCCACGCAACCCTACACCCCCAAGCAACCTCAGATCAGTCCAGTGGCACTTTGCCACAGGATCCATAGAATTCTTAGATCCCTAAAAGATTCTTCAGATCCCTAAATGGACCATCAGATCCCTAAAAGATTCCTCAGATCCCTAAAAGATTCCTAAGATTCCTAAAAAGATCCTTCAGATCTCTAAAAGAACCCTCAGATCCCTAAAAGATTCCTCAGATCCCTAAAAGATTCCTAAGATTCTTAAAAGATTCCTCAGATCTCTAAAAGAACCCTCAGATCCCTAAAAGATTCCTCAGATCCTTAAAAGAACCCTCAGATCCCTAAAAGATTCCTCAGATTCCTAAAAGAACCCTCAGATCCCTAAAAGAACCCTCAGATCCCTAAAAGATTCCTCAGATCTCTAAAAGAACCCTCAGATCCCTAAAAGATTCCTCAGATCCCTAAAAGAACCCTCAGATCCCTAAAAGATTCCTCAGATTCCTAAAAGATCCTTCAGATCTCTAAAAGAACCCCCAGATCCCTAAATGATAAATCAGATCCCTCAAAGAACCCCCAGATCCCTAAAAAACCGAACAGCGGAAGGCCGTCGCTCACTTGAACATCGTCGCGCACAATCCAGGGCGGCAGCTCCTCATTAGTAATGAGTCGCGGTTTCCGGTCTTTGTTCATGGCATCGTTGTGCTGCCGCTCTTTGTCCATAGCCTGGTAGATTTCGTACTCCTGCTCGGTGCGGGCGAGCATCTGGTTCACCGTCTCGTCGTCGTGAATCTCCAGGCCCTCCAGTTCGCCGTCGTTCTCGCCTTCGAGCAGCGCCATGAGGAACTGCTTCCGCTCCACTCCAGTTGACTTCTGGTCGAACATGCCTGACGGATTTGGGATGAGGATTGACTCAGGCCTGCCCTGCAACCCTACTCAATCCCAGCCCTCCAACCCTACTCAATACCCAGCCCTTTAACCCTACTCGATACCCAGCCCTTTAACCCTACTCAATACCCAGCCCTCCAATCCTACTCAATACCCAGCCCTCCAATCCTACTCAATACCCATCCCTCCAATCCTACTCAATACCCAGCCCTCCAATCCTACTCAATACCCAGCCCTCCAATCCTACTCAATACCCAGCCCTCCAATCCTACTCAATACCCAGCCCTCCAACCCTACTCAGTCCCAGCCCTCCAATCCTACTCAATACCCAGCCCTCCAATCCTACTCAATACCCAGCCCTCCAATTCTACTCAGTCCCAGCCCTCCAATCCTACTCAATACCCAGCCCTCCAATCCTACTCAATACCCAGCCCTCCAATTCTACTCAATACCCAGCCCTCCAATTCTACTCAATACCCAGCCCTGCAACCCTACTCAATACCCAGCCCTCCAATCCTACTCAATACCCAGCCCTGCAACCCTACTCAATACCCATCCCTCCAATCCTACTCAATACCCAGCCCTCCAATCCTACTCAATAACCAGCCCTCCAATCCTACTCAATATCCAGCCCTCCAATCAGCCCCTCCGTCTGCTGTGCTCAGGTCTGCTCTCCCCAACCCAACTTACCAGCCTGGATGACCTTCTCATCAACGTTGAGCTTGTACCTGGCAGCGGCCAGGATTCGCTCCTCAACGGAGTTCACGCAGATAAGGCGCAGAACGCGCACTTCGTTTTTCTGCCCGATGCGGTGGGCCCGGTCCTGCGCCTGCAGGTCCTGGTGCGGGTTCCAGTCCGAGTCGAAGATGATCACAGTGTCAGCCGTCTGCAAGTTGAGGCCGAGGCCGCCGGCCCGGGTGCTCAGCAGGAAGATGAAGTAGTCAGACTCCGTGTCGTTGAAAACCTGGCGTCAAATTAAAATTGCAAGGTAAGATTGTAGAATAAGTTATGAAATCTGGGATCTGAGATTGAAACATAGAGATTTGGGATCTGAGATTGAAACATAGAGATTTGGGATCTGAGATTGAAACATAGAGATTTGGGATCTGAGATTGAAACATAGAGATTTGGGATCTGAGATTGAAACATAGAGATTTGGGATCTGAGATTGAAACATAGAGATTTGGAATCTGAGATTGAAACATAGAGGTTTGGGATCTGAGATTGAAACATAGAGATTTGGGATCTGAGATTGAAACATACAGATTTGGGATCTGAGATTGAAACATAGAGATTTGGAATCTGAGATTGAAACATAGAGGTTTGGGATCTGAGATTGAAACATAGAGATTTGGGATCTGAGATTGAAACATAGAGATTTGGGATCAAAATCAATAAATTCGGAATCGAATCTCATTAATTCGGGATCAAATCCCATGAATTCGGGATCAAATCTCATGAATTCGGGATCAAATTACATAAATTCGGGATCAAATTACATAAATTCGGGATCAAATTCCATAAATTCGGGATTAAATTCCATAATTTCGGGATCAAATTAGATAAATTCGGGATCAAATTCCATAAATTTAGGATTAAATTCCATAAATTCGGGATTAAATTCTATAAATTCGGGATCAAATTACATAAATTCGGGATCGAATGCCATAAATTCGGGATTAAATTCCATAAATTCTGGATCAAATCACATAAAGTCAGGATCTAATTCCATAAATTCGGGATCTAATGCCATAAATTCGGGATCTAATGCCATAAATTCGGGATCTAATGCCATAAATTCGGGATCTAATGCCATAAATTCGGGATCTAATGCCATAAATTCGGGATCTAATGCCATAAATTCGGGATCTAATGCCATAAATTCGGGATCAAATTACATAAATTCGGGATCAAAGTTTAGAAATTCGGGACCAAAACCCAAATCCCAAGAGATCTGTCCAGCAGGCCACCCAGAAATCAGCAATGCCAGCCACAGATGCAATGTCAGCTCTGGCTTGCTGGGGTGAATTCGCCGGTTGAAAACAAATAAAGCGAGTTTCCAACTGCTGTGCCTTCTCGGTGAATCGAGTCGCCGCTTTCATGGGTGTCAGGCGAGTCGCAGGACGAGAAGGGCCCAAAAAACGAATTTTTTGAGAATAAAGAATTTTATTTTTTCATCAAAGCTTCAAGTTCGATTTTGAAGACAGAGAATTCTACTTCAAACCACTGTTATTAGCCATGAAAACTGCGATTCGGATCAAAGCTTAGCAGAAGACAGAAGTCCAGAGATTTGGGATCAGAGACAAGAGACTAGAGATCAGAGACAAGAGACTAGGGATCAGAGACACGAGACTAGGGATCAGAGACAAGAGACTAGGGATCAGAGACACGAGACTAGGGATCAGAGACACGAGACTAGGGATCAGAGACAAGAGACTAGGGATCAGAGACACGAGACTAGGGATCAGAGACAAGAGACTAGGGATCAGAGACACGAGACTAGGGATCAGAGACACGAGACTAGGGATCAGAGACAAGAGACTAGGGATCAGAGACAAGAGACTAGGGATCAGAGACAAGAGACTAGGGATCAGAGACACGAGACTAGGGATCAGAGACACGAGACTAGGGATCAGAGACAAGAGACTAGGGATCAGAGACACGAGACTAGGGATCAGAGACAAGAGACTAGGGATCAGAGACACGAGACTAGGGATCAGAGACACGAGACTAGGGATCAGAGACACGAGACTAGGGATCAGAGACACGAGACTAGGGATCAGAGACAAGAGACTAGGGATCAGAGACACGAGACTAGGGATCAGAGACACGAGACTAGGGATCAGAGACAAGAGACTAGGGATCAGAGACACGAGACTAGGGATCAGAGACACGAGACTAGGGATCAGAGACAAGAGACTAGGGATCAGAGACAAGAGACTAGGGATCAGAGACAAGAGACTAGGGATCAGAGACACGAGACTAGGGATCAGAGACACGAGACTAGGGATCAGAGACAAGAGACTAGGGATCAGAGACACGAGACTAGGGATCAGAGACAAGAGACTAGGGATCAGAGACACGAGACTAGGGATCAGAGACACGAGACTAGGGATCAGAGACACGAGACTAGGGATCAGAGACACGAGACTAGGGATCAGAGACACGAGACTAGGAGGCAATCACCTGCAGCAGGGAGCCCCTGTCCTCAGCCTTGGTGGTGCCATCAAGCCGCAGGTACTTAAATCCCTTGTGATCAAAGTAGTCCTGCATGATGGTCATGAGGGCGGTCATCTGGCAGAAGATGAGCACCCGGTGCTTGGTGGCCTTCAGCTTGGGCAGGATCCGGTCCAGCAGCTCGAACTTGCCAGACGAGCGAAACAGATCAACGCCGCTGATTGGCACGCTGCCCTTCTGCTCGTGATGGCGTCCTCGATGTGCGGGAACAGGAACGGGTGGTTGCAGATCTTGCGCAGCTGCATGATGGTGTTCATCAGGGTGCGGACTCCGCCTTTGCCCTGCGTGTGCGTGTAGG
>NIVC01001921.1:0-10000 GCA_002269645.1 Macrostomum lignano | reverse complement strand
AGGGCAGCAAGAAGTTCATGAGGGCCCACAATTCGGGCAGCTTGTTCTGCAACGGAGTGCCGGTCAGCAGCAGGCGGTAGGGTGCAGTATAGTAGGAGTTGAGCACGCAGGTGAGCTTGCAGTGATGATTCTTCATCCGATGGCCCTCGTCGATGATCATGTACTTCCACTTGATCTTGGACAGGGCCGTTTTGTCCTTCATGATGTACTCGTAGGTGGTGAGCAGCACGTTGAACTTTGAGCCCTTCAGGTGGTACTGCAGCGAGCGCCGGTGCTGCGGCGAGCCCTTGTACAGAATCTTCTTGACCGATGGCGCCCACTTGTCAAACTCGAGGTCCCAGTTGGACATGGTTGACAGCGGCACAATGATCAGGTAAGGCCCGTTCTCCTTCTTCCTCTCCATCAGGTAGGTAATCAGGGCGATGGTCTGGATGGTCTTGCCTGCGGGCGGGATGTAGTGAGACTGGTGAAAGTGGAAATCTGAGCAGATTAGCCAAAGCTAGACACAGGATATGAGCGGATTAGCTAAATCTAGGCGCAAGATATAAGCGGATTAGCTAAATCTAGGCACAAGATATGAGCGGATTAGCTAAATCTAGGCGCAAGATATAAGCGGATTAGCTAAATCTAGGCACAAGATATAAGCGGATTAGCTAAATATAGGCACAAGATATGAGCGGATTAGAAAAATCTAGGCACAGGATATAAGCGGATTAGAAAAATCTAGGCACAAGATATAAGCGGATTAGCTAAATATAGGCACAAGATATGAGCGGATTAGCTAAATCTAGGCACAAGATATAAGCGGATTAGAAAAATCTAGGCACAGGATATAAGCGGATTAGAAAAATCTAGGCACAAGATATAAGCGGATTAGAAAAATCTAGGCACAGGATATGAGCAAATGAAAAAGCTCAGGATACAACAAGAACTCACCCAATCCCATCTCGTCAGCTAGAATGCCGTTCAAGTTATTATTATAAAGCGACACCAGCCACTGCAGCCCCTTCAGCTGGTACTCCTTCAGCCGGCCGTTAACCAAGATGCTGGCCTGTTCAACGATTCTCTCGCGGACGCTGTGGGCGCTGCCGTAGTAGCTCTGCTGCTGGTGGTAGTCGTCGTCCTCGGTGCCCTGGATGGTGTGGATGTCGGTGTCGTGATCTTCGTGCTCGTAGTCCTCCTCGACCACCATGTCCTCGACAAGATCAGGCCTGGGTGTACCGTCGGAATCGATGGGCAGAATGAGCCAGCCCTCGTGCTCGGCCAGCCACCGCTCCAGCTCCTGGGAGGTCGGCGCGTTCTCTCCGGTCAGCCGCTCTCCGGTGGACGGGTTCAGCACGGCGACGCGGACGGTCTCGCCGGCGTTGAGCACAGCAGTCAGGAGAGCTGCCTGGTGCTCGCGCAGCTTCTCCCGCTTCTCGGACTTCTTCACGGCCTGGCGTTCCCGCTTGTGATCCTTGACCAGCTTGGACAGGTTGGCCGTGAACTCGTCAGTCTGCTCGAGCAGGTAGTGCAGCCGCTGGTCCTTCTGCTTGTCGATGAGCTCGCGGTAGCCTTTCTCGTCCTCGGCCATCAGCCGGCGCATTCGCTCCCGTTCGATCCGCTCGCGCTCCTTGCGCGCCTCCCGCTCGGTGTTGGCGTGCCAGGCCAGCACGGCCTTGTTCAGCTTGAACATCTTGGAGTTCACGCTGCGATAGTGTTCGCGGAACTCCTTGGCGTGCGCCAGGATGGCGTTCAGGCACTCCTGGTGCCGCTGCCGGCGCCGCTTCTCGGCCTCGAGTCGGCGCTGCTTCTCCAGCCTCTCCGTGCCGCGGGCTTCCCGCAGCGTCTGCTTCTTGGGCCGCCTGTAGGCCTTGGCGTTCAGCGCCGTCTCCAGCGTGGTGTCCCGGCGAATTGTCGACACGAAGTCGCTGCGCAGCTGGCGCTGCAGGCCCAGCAGGCGGAGCGCGCGCAGCTCGATCTGCAGCTTCAATTTCTGCTCCTCGGAGACCCCAGCTGACTGCTCCTCGAGTTCGGAGATGCGGCCGGCAACGCGGCACTGGAGTCGCTGCTCCCGATCCCGCAGCAGCTCGACGGGATCCACAGCTGGCGGGCGGATGGTTGTGCCCGGCCGCTGCTGGTACATCAGGACTGGCGGCGGCGGCGCCTGAGGTGGCGGCGGGTGTCCGTACGGATGCTGGTGATGCAGCGGATGATGCGGATGCTGCATCGTTGGCGGAGTCATCGCTCGAGGCGCATTGGGGTGCATCGGCGGCGGCGGCGGCGGCGGCGGCAGGGAATTAGAGACGGACGCGGAGCTTCCGGCTGGGACGTCAGACGCAACGGAAGCCGCTTGCATCTCAGACGCTTGCGACTGCGGCTGGGCGGGAGAAACAGGCGTGGTGATGAGGCTGGACAGCGGCTGCTGCTGTTGCTGCGACGAGGTCGCGGCCGCCCCGGATGTCGGCAGCTTGGTTGGGGTATCCGTAGGCGGCTGCGGCTGCTGGCGAGGCGGCATCGGAGAGCCTTGACGACCACCGGGAGGAAGGTCGGGCGCGGGGGCGTCGCCCGAGCCGGACAGAATGCCGGCGATGCTGGGGGGCACAGGGCGGGAGAGGGAGGAGCCGAGCGCCTGCACGCGCAGCTGATCTGGCAGAGGCAGGTTGCGGCTGAGGTTCTTGTAGGCGTTGATCTGGGCCCTGAGCTGCATCAGCTGGCTGCTGCTGAACGGGCCGGCCGGCGGCTCGGCAGGCGGTAGCTGGTAGGGCTGCTGCTGGCCAGGAGGCCCGCCATAGTAGCCCTGGCCAGGCATTGGGTAGCCCTGGTGCGGAGGGGGGTACATCTGGGGGCCTGGCTGCTGCTGAGGGTAGCCGCCTGCAAGCTCGGCAGTCGCAGGGCCAAACGGCGGTCCCTGGGATCTTGGCGGTGTAGCCTGAGGATAGCCGAAGTGCTGCTGCTGCGGCTGCGGCTGCTGAGTAGCTGTGGGTTGCTGACTGTCCGAATTTGACACTGGCGGCTGTTGCTGCTGTTGCGGAGACTGAGGAGGCATCGGTTGAGCAGCCGAGGTCGGCAGAGGCGGCGGAGCTGCGGGTGGCGGCATCTGCTGAGACGCTGGGGACGGCTGCGACTGCGGCTGCTGCTGCTGCTGCTGCTGCTGCTGCTGCTGCTGATTGCCAGGCTGCTGTGCCTGCTGAGGCGATGAAGGAGGCTGCTGCTGCGACTGAGGCGTTTGCGGGCGCTGCTGCGAAACCTGCGGAGGCACCTGCGCCTGTTGCGGCTGGGACTGCTGGGAAGTCGGCATTTGATTGTTCGGAACCTGCTGAAAATATTGGGGTTGCTGCTGCTGCTGTTGCTGCGGCGGCTGCATGGACGGAGGCGCAGACGATTGAGGGCCGAACTGTTGGTAGGGAGGCTGCATCTGCTGGCCAGGGTACATCTGTTGCGGCTGATGATATTGCTGCTTCTGCATCTGATGAGGCGGCTGCTGATGCTGGGACTGCATGTACTGCATCTGGTGCTGCTGCATCATTTGAGCATGGCTAACAGGCGGCTCAGCGGTGCCAGGGTACTGTTGCTGGCCCTGGGGACCTCCGTAGTAGCCGTGACTTGACTGTGGCATGTGGTAGCCCTGGTGGGGTGGAGGGTACATCTGAGGGCCCGGCTGCTGCTGCTGCATGTATCCGCCGCCTGGCATGTCGGGGCCCGGGCCGAAGGGACCACCGCCGGCACCGCCAGGATGGGCAAACTGCGGGCCAGGTGCTGGCACAGCCTGAGGCCTTGGCTGCATAGTCTGAGCATAGCTGTAGTGAGGCTGCGGGCCGCCAGCCGCCGACTGTTGGCCATCGGAAGAAGCAACAGAGGACTGCTGCGACGACTGCGGCAGCGGCGGAGGCGCGGCTGGTGGCGGCATCTGCTGCGATGCTGGCGACGGCTGAGACTGCGGTTGCTGCTGCTGCTGCTGTTGCTGTTGCTGTTGTTGCTGCGGTGATGGTGGAGGCTGCGGAGATGGCTGCTGTTGCTGTTGTTGTTGCTGCTGTTGCTGCTCCTGGCCCTGCTGGCCACCATGTACTTGCTGAGCATACTGTTGCTGCTGCTGGCTCACAGGCGGCTGCTGCCCAAACTGCTGGTAGGGAGGCTGCATTTGCTGACCAGGGTACATCTGCTGCTGATGATATGGCTGCTTCTGCATCTGGTGCTGCTGTCCGTAGGGCATCTGCATCATCTGCGGATTAGCATTGTACTGGCCTGCCGAAGCTTCAGGCGGCAGCTGGTAGGGCTGCTGCTGGCCAGGAGGTCCGCCATAGTAGCCGTGGCCAGGGTAGCCCTGGTGCTGAGGCGGGTACATCTGGCCCGGCTGCTGCGGGTAGCCGCCAGACATGTCAGCATGGGAAAATGGCGGTCCCTGAGATCTTGGCGGAGTGGCCTGGGGATAGCCATAGTGCTGCTGTGGCTGAGGCTGCGGCTGCTGCTGCTGCGGAGCAGAGGTTGGTGGCCCCTCTGACATTAAGCTGCTGTCAAGGGCATGAAAAAAATTTGGTCAATATCTTTATTTTTATGTTTAATAATCTCGTTTACAACTTGTAAGTAAGTGAATAAACTCTTAAAAAACTATAAAAACTTCTGCTTAATTTCTATTGTTAAAAATACAAGGAACAAAGTTTATGGTTACATATGGTTACAATCTACAATATTGCACTATAATTTTATGCCACTGGTGTTGCACACAATGCTCTTCCACATGAGATAAATTTTTAGATAGGTGTCAGGCTATACCAAAGAGCTTGTCAACTGAAGCTCATAAACAGGAGCCCAAGTAACCTATGTACACAAATGATATGAAGGTTAGACTTGGGATAAGTGAGAATAAGCAAGGGGATAATTACAGACTCAACTTTTTGAGCTTAAGTTGATATAATATTCCCAATTATCCCCTTCCTTATTCTTACTTATCCCAAGTCCACTTTTTTGCCAAATCCAGCTTCCTGGTGTCACTGTGAGCAGAATGATGCATCATTTATATATATAGGTTACTTGGGCTCCACTTTATGAGCTTCAGTTGACAGGCTCTTAGTCAATGTCAAAATTTAAGCAAAAAATTAAAACTGAATTTATCAATAGTTAAAGTAAGCTTAACAGGTTCATCAACAAAGAATGTTTTATTAATCTAATTTTACCATTTTATTATTGAGATACAAAACCATTTTACAAAACTAACTTGTCTAAATGAAGAACTAGTTTTTTTACAAAACATTTTTTATAGTAAAACTTTTTTGTATTGCTTACTTTAGTTAATTATTGTAGATATAATTCTATATATTTAAACTTGTTATTATCTAGGGACAACAAAGCAATACAAGTAAAGTTGAAGAAAATAAGATAAAATATATTTTTAAAAAGCATTGGTTTCTTAGAAAATATTGGTCATATTCATAGAAATATATAATTCTAGGGATTAACTTGGCTATTTTTATTTGTGACACATGGGAATATATTTTTTTGCTTGCCCAGATAAAGCAAAATATAAAATTATTAAAAATATAAGAAAAATTTAATTTCTACAAGTTTAAATGTGGAAAAATCATACAACTTTGTCCTTGTTGCCAGCTATAGTCTGAATCATAATGGGTGCATGCCCAAACAAAAATTGAAGAAATATAAATGCATGCCAAAAAAATTAAGTGCAGGCCCACACTCTTAAATCTAGGCTAATGTTGCAACAATAAATGATCTACTTTGCATTGTGTAAAGGATCCTTTTTGGCTATTAATTTGGTTGATTTTTATCTTTCTTGCTTTTATTATTTATAACAGAAAATCAATATGTACAAAATTTGTTTAATTGCTTTTTTACAAGCTTAAAAACCAGAAAACTTGAAATTTACACTCAAAGATCAACTTTTCAATCATTTTTCCACTTAACACTAACTCTTCTATGCAATTAAACAAATATTCTTTTGTTTTGTTTAGTGATACACTTTTTTAGGAATCATATATGCCAATTGTGCATACTTAACTTTTGGTATGCAAGGCCAATATATGCCCAATTTTTTAGGTTGGCAAAATCTAGCCCATGGACCACATGCAGCCTGCAAAGCCTCACTAGCCAGCCTTTGGGTCCTTTAAAGCTTCATAATAGCAATGCAGCTAGCTCAAGGCCACACTCTGAATCATGCAGCAGCAGTATATGCACAAAAATTCAGGCATGCATTGGCCTTGCATACCAAAAAAGGCATGCACAGTTGGTATGCATTGCTCCTAAGAAAATAATGTGCATATATACACACCTAGCATGCACTTTAAAGAATCACATAGAAAAGTTATTGTGAAATAGAAAAGATGAAAAAAGTTTATTTTTAAGCATAAATTTCAAGCTTTCTATGTTTTGAGATTGTAATAAAGCATTTAAACAAATCTTTGCATGTATTGATTTTCTACTATACATAGCATTGCTAAAAAAGCAGAAAAATTAACCAATTTTTTGCCAAAAGGGTCTATTATGCAATTTAAAAAGGTCATTAATTGTCACAACATAAAAAAGGTCATTTATTGTTGCACCACTGGCATAGTTTTGACAATTGGCATGCACTCCATTTTTTTGGTATGCAGTTGTAATTATTTAATTTTTGTTCAGGCATATACTTAGCATGATCTAGACTATGAGCTCAAGGTTTGTGTCTTTTCTCAGCTCTCTTCTATTACCTTTCTCTACTCTTCCTTTTTTATTTCCTTTCTTTTCTCTTTTTTATACCTTTCTTCTTTTCTTTCTTTCCTTTTCTCCTTTATATCATTTCTTATCCTTTTTTTCTTTCCTATTTCATCTCCTTTTTTGTCTCCTTTATTTTCACCCCCTCTCTCTTATTTCTCTTCTTAATTTCCTTTCCTTTATTTTTTCCTCTGGTCTGCAGTCATGCACTAGGTTCTTTATTTAGCCCCTAAGGTAAGAAGTCTACTGATCCCTATATTGCATAATCCAAAGTGTGGGTTGCCAATGCTTATTTGCAATTTTTTTAAAAAAAGGTCTATACTAAATTATTAGGCAGTGCTTATCTTCACGGTACCGTAAGAATAATTTCTATCTTATTCCAACGGTACTGTGGGAATAATTTTCTGCTTATCCGCATGGCATACTGACAAGATAGCTGGCCCATCTTCTACATATATGCTGTGGGAATACTTTAGTTTAGTACTTACAGTTTAAGTACTAATAATAGGCCTAACAATATAACTTTGCTTGACAATTTGTTTAATAGAAGTAAAGATTTAATGGCTTTTTTATGCAAAAAAATGTTGGTTGTGGTATTGATCTAGATCAACAGCTTCTTAGTATCCTTAATTCAAATTCCCTTTCAAAAAGCTATAAACTATTCACATACAGCATATATATATAGAAGATATGGCAGCTATCTCGTCAGTGTGCTGTGTGGATAAGCAGAAAATTATTCCCACAGTACCGTTGGAATAAGACAGAAATTATTCCTACGGTACTGTGGGAATAAGCACTGCCAAATTATTAATAAAACTAAATAGAATATTTTGGTATTAAATAAAAGGTAACTCTTTAAAGATTCATCATGTTAACAATTAACAACATAGGACCTATCTAAAAACCCTAGGGCCTAGAGATAGCACAATTTTTCACTCTAAACAGCACTTATTTTTGTCTTCTAAACTTTTTCTTTGTTATTCTTTTAAACAAAACCTAACCTTCAGCTAAACATCCATTTTTAATGATATGCTATAAAACAAAATAATTCATCAAAACATCCAGTTGCCATATGATATTCTTACTCAGTATGACAGTAAGTTAGGCCCTATGTGATATGTCTTTAGTATTAGTAATATTAAGTAGCATATCCTATTTGTCATAAAGTTAACTTTATATTACAGTGTATGTTTAGAACGATTTTCACTACAGGGTTTTACTAATATCAACCTCATATAGAAATTTATTCTAGCACTTATGACAAATATGTAAATATGTTTTCAGTTCAACTGTTTGTTGGCAAGTAAAACATAAACAAAACAACCCCACGGCCCGCCCATGCCCAATCTAGGAGTTCAGTTTTTGACAGAATTTTTTAATAAGCTATAACCTATATTTGGATCTAATTAAAATGGATATTAAAATAAATTTTATCTATCTAATATTATATAGAAGAGATCTCAAACCTAAAATCCTTTTCAATGAATAATTCTTTGAGATACGTTCGCGAAACAAAAAATCATAGAAAAATATTTTTTAAATGTGGTTTAAACTTTAGTGTAGAAAAACACAAAGTGCATATTTTTTATGTATAATATTAATACTTGTGAGTATCCACGCAAAGCATTGTTAATAAAAAATAAAACAACGACAATTTTAAAAGCTAACATTGTAAAATACATGTTTAATATTTTTGCGTAAAAATACACCCTTAACTTAGGGTCGGCAACCTCCGGCCCTAGGGCCAGATCCGGCCCCCGAAGCCGAAGCAAGGCGAAGCGAAGCAAACTCCATCAAGAAAAATTCATCAAGCAAACTTTGTCAAGAAAAATTCGTCAAGAAAAATTCAGCAAGCAAACGTCGGCAAGCAAAGTTCAGCCAGCAAATTGCATGACTAAAGCAAAGTCAAAGTGCTACGAGCAAACTTCGACAAGCAAACTTCGGCAACCATTTTTTCCTGCAAGCAAACTTAGGCAAGCGCACTTCCGCAAGCAAACTTCCGTTCCCCATTTTTTCTCAGAAGCTGATCATTAATTTGCTTACATTTTGTCGCCCTGAAGCAATTAAATTATTGCAGATTTCCATAACGGGTCACAATTGGTTGGGTGGGGGGGGGGAGAAATCATTTGCATGTTCCTCTCTCAGCTTTTACTGGGGGCCGGACATGTCCCCCAGTCCCCGCAGCCGGTGGCAACGCCCCGCTGCATTTGCAATTTAACAAACCAAATTCATAAAGGTGACGTAGAGTATAAGGCCTTTTCTAATTTTGTAAAGATATTGCACAATGTAATCATAAAATAAAAGGAATCCTAAAGTTATTGAATAGTTTGTTGCTATTGATCTGCAAAAATATATCGTTGTTAGACGGCAGACGCTAATACACTGTATTTACAAAGTTCTTTTGGATAGTTACAATCTAATGTCAAGAGGTTGTGCGATTGTCCTGATCGAAGGGAAATCACTTCTAAGTAATAGAAACCATGCACTGCTGCTCATTTTGTCATCCTAGTTCTTTAAAGATGTTCAATCAGATGTGCACAAAAATTAAAGTTATACATGTAGTCTCTGAGTATTTATACCTACATGTACATGTACACGGCGTGTACAGCTGTAAGATTAATTTGCATCATCATTAATGTACATATGTATCAATTTCTAAAAAATCGGTGTCGAATTCGCTGAAATCGTACTTTACTGTTCATTAATTTATTTCAAAGCAAACAATGCTAATGTGGAGCCATATATTTTTTTCATTTTGGTACGAATTTTTAAGTAAATTGAAATGTTTTATTGTACTATAAGTAGCATGGATCTAATGGTACAAATAAAACTTGGCATTACATTAACAAATGTTTCGCCATTTCTAAGAACGGTGAGTCAAAAAATTGTTGCTACCTTTAAAATAAGGTCTTTAATTAAATTGTTTGGCTAGTTTAATATGGGGATAATAAAGGTTAATTTTTTTAAGCTTAGGATTCTTCTAAATTAAGTTTATCCAAAAACAGAAGGAAATAGAAAATCTGCAAAAAATGACATGTACTGATTTGCAAAGCCAAAATACTGTAGTTCGTTAATAAAGATGTTCGATTAATTGTCAGTTTTCCAAAAATCTATGCATTTGCAATTAATTTTACATGTACGTCCCACATGTACGGCCTCGCATTTTCAATTGAAATTGTCTTCCATCTTTTGGAAAACTTCCCATGCCGCAGGAGCTGATCAGGGACGGTACAGCTGGTCATTGAGATTTACACAAGGGGCAGAAGGTCAGCTATTTCCTGGTGAAAATGGAGCTCAATGTCCTTTGGTAGAAAGCTAA
>NIVC01001920.1:147672-221742 GCA_002269645.1 Macrostomum lignano | reverse complement strand
GGAGATCTGCCCTAGGCGAAGAATCTCACACCAGAGAATCTCTACTTCCAATGGAATCTCACCCCAGAGAATCTCTACTTCCAATGGAATCTCACCCCAGAGAATCTACTCCCAATGGAATCTCACCCCAGAGAATCTCTACTTTTCATCGAATCTCACCCCAGAGAATCTCTACTTCTCATAAAATTTCACCCCAGAGAATCTCTACTTCTCATAGAATCTCACCCCAGATAATCTCTACTTCTCTCATAGAATCTCACACAAGTGAATCTCTACTTCCCATGGAATCTCACCCAGAGAATCTCTACTTCTCATAGAATTTCACACCAGAGAATCTCTACTTCTCCAGAATCTCACGCAGAGAATCTCTACTTCTCATAGAATCTCACAACAGAGAATCTCTACTTCTCTCATAGAATCTCACAACAGCGAATCTCTACTTCTCTCATAGAATCTCACAACAGAGAATCTCTACTTCTCTCATAGAATCTCACAACAGAGAATCTCTACTTCTCTCATAAAATCTCACAACAGAGAATTGCTACTTCTCCAGAATCTCATACCAGAGAATCTCTACTTCTCATAGAATCTCATACCAGACAATCGCTGGTCGCGCGCCCACACATGGTCTTCACAGACACCCGAGCTCAATCTGCGCTCACCTCTGGGCGGTGAGGCGGCCGGCCTGACCGATGGGCGGCATGACCATCTCTCGGCTTTCCAAATCGCGCCTCAGCGGCTCAGCATCCGGTGCCTCATCAGCCAGAGCTGTCCGGTCCATCAGCTCCTGTAGGAATTGAAACACCCTGGCGACCTGAGAACTGATGCATCGCTTTTTCAATACACGTAGCATAAATAAATAAAAGTACATTAAAGTTTTTATACTGATTAAATCGAAGCGGCTATGAACTACAGTATAAAGTTTAAGTTGTACTTGAAAGCATATGGCTTGCCGGAAAGATTATAGTGAAACAATAAAGGTTTAGAAAATTTTGTTCGAATTGACCGGTGAATCTCTTCGGTTTGTGATTACGTAATGCGCGAAACAAACTTTTCACCATTAGATTCAAGCTTCGTGGACTCATTCACGCCATCATGAAAAATGAATGTACGAGTTTGAGGCTTTAACGGTAGCAAAACATGTGAGATAAACTGAAACTTGAACCATTTTTCTGCGTCAAACAATGAACTTGATATGCGGGTAGCAGGAAAGACAACACCCAGCTTAATCTTTAAAATCGCCCATAGCACCCAGCAGGCTGACCCAATGCCAAGAGCGGTGCCGCATGGCGTGACAATAGCAAGCAAATTCTGCAAATATTCACCTGTAGAAAGTCACGAAAGTCCACAATGCTCAGCTGCAGGGGGTTGAAACGAATTTTATTAATTGTTCGGTCGCTGACTCGATCGGGGCGTGCTCTTTTTTCAGGTTTTGAGAGCCAGATTACCACTAGTACCAGTTTAACTCATATTGAAGCACCGCATGCTAGCAAATGCCGGTCAAGCTGATAAACACAGTCACACTCACATCTGAGCTCCTCTGCTGCTGATGCCGCTTAGTGGCCGGCTGATGCTGCAGTGGCTGATGATGCGGCTGATGCGGCTGACCGACTGGGTGAATTTTGCCGTGCCGATCGGCACAGGAATCTGCGACGGCTTCTTGGCCTGGCCGAGAACTGACCTGCTCTTCTCCTGCGGCGGCGGCGGCGGCGGCTGCGTCTGCAGAGGCGGCGGCTGCGGAGGTGGCATCTCCTGGGAAAGCTTTTCGCCCACGGTGCCGTGGCGCACAACTGGCTGCGGCTTTGTGAAGACAACCTCACGCGCGGGCGATTCACCGTCACTCGACTGCTTTGCTTGCTTTTGCTGCTGCTGCGGTTGCTGCTGCTGTAAAGAAGACGTCGGCCCATCCATCTTGCGCATCTTCAGCCGGAGCTCTTCAGTAAACTTTTCTGAGAAATTTCTGTGCTGAAAGAACTCATGCTCCAACAGCTGCCGGCAGGTGTAGCGCTCTTCTGCATCCAGCAGCAGGCAGCACTGCGGATTGATGGCGTCAGAGTAATATCAGATTTATTATTACTGAAGAATCGATATCCAGAGGTTCTAGGGGTTGGCGGGCTGTAGGAAAGTGGGGTTGAGGCTGAGGGCTGGCGGGGGTAGGAAAGTGGGTTGGGGCTGAGGGCTGGCGGGGTAGGAAAGTGGGGTTGAGGGCTGGCAGGGTAGAAAAATGGGGTTGGGGCTGAGGGCTGGCGCGCGGGTAGGAAAGTGGGGTTGAGGCTGAGGACTGGCGGGGGTAGAAAAGTGGTGTTGAGGGCTGGCAGGGGTAGAAAAGTGGGTTTGAGGCTGAGGACTGGCGGGGGTAGGAAAGTGGGGTTGAGGGTTGGCAGGGGTAGAAAAGTGGGGTTGGGCTGAGGGCTGGCGGCGGGTAGGAAAGTGGGGTTGAGGCTAATTGCTGGCTGGGGTTAGGAAAGTGGAGTTGGGGCTGAGGGCTGGCGGGGGGGAGTGGGTTGGAGTAAAGTCGAATGGATATATATCCTAGTGAAAGTATAACAGACTATGTATGGGGACTCAAATATCAATAAATAGAAAAATTGAGAAGCTGCTTTTTAAAATGAACAAAATATTGCTCAATAACTCCCTTAGCCTTACCTGAATAAGGTCCACAGCCATCTTGGAGCCTTTGTGCACCTTTTTCTCAAGCGGCTCCTGGCTCCTGGACTCGGCACGCGCATTCCAAGAAACAGTGGATTTCTTTGAAAAATCTCGCGATACTTCGACGGCAGATTACCTAGAATTATAGCCCCGATAGTTAGCTTTAAATTGCGAATTTCGACACAGTAGCTAAACTGCTAACAGAACACATCTCACCGAGACAGCGGATGATGTGGTACAGCTGATCAACGTCCGAGTCACCGGGGAAAAGCGGCTCCCCTGTGAGAATCTCCGACGCCAGGCAGCCGATCGCCCAGACGTCAACGGGCCTTACATTGGGGTGGAAATTTCGGTCACCATAACAACGAGGTTAACAAGCAGAGCGCGGATTGGACTTAGAGTGACACCTAAGCTTATAGGTGTCATCGCTGCTAAATAGCACCTGAGTTGTTAAAATGGCACCTTAGTTGTTAAAATGGCACCTTAGTTGTTAAAATGGCCCTCTAGTTGTTAAAATTTCAACCTAGTTGTTAAAATGGCACCCTAGTTGTTAAAATGGCACCATAGTTATTAAAATGGCACTCTAGTTGTTAAAATGGCACCCTAGTTATTAAAATGGCACCCTTAGTTGTTAAAATGGCACCTTTAGATGTTAAAATAGCACTCTAGTTGTTAAAATGGCACCATAGTTGTTAAAATGGCACCATAGTTGTTAAAATGGCACCATAGTTATTAAAATGGCACTCTAGTTATTAAAATGGCACCCTTAGTTGTTAAAATGGCACCTTTAGATGTTAAAATAGCACTCTAGTTGTTAAAATGGCACCATAGTTGTTAAAATGGCACCCTTAGTTTTTCAACTTCCTGGCTTGCCCAGTGCCAGGACTTACTTTCCATAGCGGGGGTCGCCAACGAGCAGCTCGGGCGCCCGGTACCACCTGGTGGCCACGTAGTCCGTGAGGTTCTCCCCGACAGCGCTTCTGGCGAACCCGAAGTCGCAGATCTTCACGATGCCGCCGCGGGACACCAAAATGTTCTCCGGCTTGATGTCGCGGTGGATTGTCTGCGGGTAGGAGTTGGAGCCATTGCCAGAGTGGCAGCACCTGACAGCATTACAGACACCATTACAGGCTTGGACACAGACTCCATTACAGACCTAGACACAGACAGATATAAATGTTTGACTTCTCACATTGCACTTGTGGCAGAACTCAACGCCTCGAATGACTTGAAAGAGAATTTTCTTGGTTGTTTTCTCGTCCAGCCCGTTGGGGCAGCGCTCAAGGTTGTCGAGCACGGTAAAGTCGATGTACTCGAACACCAGGTAAAGTCGCTTCTTTCGTCGGAAAACTTCGAGCAGATTCACCAAGTTCTCGTGCTTCAGTTTCTGTATTAATTTTTTTCAGAAAAAATGTACCTGTCTCGAGTGGAAATTTATGCACTGGATGCACTGGATGGTTATCATAAAAGTCACAGTTCCAACCTTCAGCATCCGGATTTCCCTCATGGCGATTTTCTTCACCGCCTTGTCCTCCTCCTCGTTGTCGAGGAACTTCTTGATTGCCACGACTTCGCCAGTGTCGCGACGCCGGCACTTCATCACCACGCCGTAGCTGCCCTCGCCGATGGTGCCGAGGTTCTCGTACTTCTCCATGGCTGGCGATTGAAGAGCGCTTCTCGGATGTTGGAGAGAGCTTGCAGCTGGTAACTAGGTCATGCTGACACTGAAATTTATTTCAAATACAAGTAATTTAGAAATTGGAAATTCAATAAGGCAAAAAAGTGTAAAATAAAGTATATCTTTTCTAAGACTAACTGAACAGTAACCATTTAGAATAAGTGTATTTTATTGTAATCATTCACTAAGTATATTAATAATCGCCACTATTATTTTATTTTGGTCAGTATGCAATCGTAATTTCTATAGATAGATTTCTTGGTAGCATTTTGAATATTGACTTATTCCATTGATTACAAAAATTAGTTACTCCTGACACGACACATAGCTCATAGCTTTACTTTGAAAGTATCACTTAGACGGTTGGAATATAATTTAGAATTAGCATTATTTAATCACTTTTTTAACATTTCATAAGTGTATAAAATATAATACATAAGAAATATGCATTACACTTTTGCCAAATTTGTTTTGTTTGACCTTCATTTCCAGTAAGATTGAACCCAACGCTAGGGTTTATTTGCTTATGTCTTTATTTGCTAGGTAGTGCTGATTAGTACTGCAATTGACAAATCTTTACTGATATTTGCCATTAATATTGCAATGTTCAAAAATTCTAGTAACTAGCAATAAATTTGATGTAAAGAACTGTTTGTTTTATTTATTCATGCGAAAACAAGAGATAGAAAATACAAAATTGTATTTCGAGTCATTTCGGGTAGAGAGAACAATAGAATAAATCTTAAAAAACTAATCGCCTAGTAAAAAAAATCTGAAATAATATATGGTCATTTCAATCACCGTAGAACCGCTATATACGTTATTTTAGTGTAATATATAGAGAGATAAAAGAACTGATAATAATGCACTATGGCGCATAATTCATGGTAAAAATATTCATTAAATAAACTGTCAAAATTTAAGAGCTACGCAAAAATAATTCTATAAAATGTCAATATTTTATAAATTTATGTATTTAACCGGCTTAATATCTCACAAAGAGAGCAAAAACACTTTTTATAAATCAGAGCGAAAATAAACCAATTAGATTTGTTTATTTTATTAAGTTTCGGTGTTTCTTACAGAATTACATGGTACTAAAAGAAAATGCATCGTGATCACCATAGCGTCGTGAAAACTCATGATAGCCGCGGGAAAGCTTAAAAATCTTTCTGAAAATGTTTTCGGATCTATTAGCATGGAATGTGCCACCATGCAGCATTGTAAATTGATGATATTAATTTAATTTAATGATGCTTTTAATATGTATGTGCGAAAAATTAAGCAAATAGCCAAACATGTTTACCGCCTTCAATTACTAAATTTTAGACTGTTATTGATCATTTTGTGCTTCACAAAATTGCATTCATTTTACGGTTTCACTACGTCAAACCGTACATAGGATACAGTCACTACATCGGATATCTTTCCAGAGCTTCTTGCAAGTGTAAAGATAATGCAAACTTGATGACAATAGTATTTTTTCTTTTTTTAGGTTGCGAGTGTCTCTGAGTTTTATTCGATGCAAATCGACGACTAGACTAGACTCGAACTTCAAACTCATTGTTAGACCGTAAAGCAGCATGTTTCCATGAGACTTTCTTGTTGTGGCCGTTTAAAATTAAAATATCCCCCTTCTAAGAAACAGAACACGTGGCCAGTGGAGCTCACGTTCATAACGTACAGCTAAGGTTCATTTATTCTGCTGAATGCTATTGTAAAAATTGTTAAAGTGACGCGTTATTTCCATATAGCACGTGTAACAACAAATTCAGTTGTAACATGATTGACATCAGGGCATTATACTATGTACGGTTTCACTAAGACTTGATAAAAAAAGAAATGTTTATGGCTATTTATATCCTGTACAGTAGGTGCATTAACTTCACTTTTTATACGACATGATGCTCATTTCGGTAGTTTTTTATATTTCTAAACCCTCTCCTGTTACAGCATAGAAAATACAGTCAAAACTTTTGCAATCAAAACAATTAATATTTGACTTGAATTGATAATTAAAAAATATATATGAGTAAGAAAATATAAAGAAAATACACAGAGACAAAACAGAATAAATTCATTACATTTTTTGCTTTTAAAATATGCTGCTAGTATTCATACACCAGCAAATATTTGTATCTAAACATTTATACTTTACACTTTATCTCTAACATTAAATAAAACTATTTGGCATTTTTTCAAGCACAAACATTGTATACATTTTCAGGCTAACATGTTACACACACCTGGATCAATTATCTGTGTGGGGCTTTGCTGCCTTGACTTGGTCAGCAAAGTTGACCAGTTTCCTTTGGAAGACACTGATAGCAGGTTGGAAATTAAAATTTTATAAATGCTTAAATACTTAACTAAGCAATGAATGAATAAAATTTTAGAGCCAATATAAGCTGGCAGCTTGGAGGCAATGCAGCCCACAATGCCATTGTGCTGGCAGCACTGGAGTCAAAGCCTGTGTACTTTGCAGGCACCATGCCCTCGGAGAATTCATTCAATGGAAAGTGAGTTTGCCATTCACAGATGCCAATCGATAATTACTAATATTAGTAGTACTAATAGTCTAACTAATCAGAAAGCATTCACTTCAACCAAGCCAGTTATATCCGTTCTGTATTTGCCAAGCACTCCATTGACACGTCACTGAGCCAGTCAGTCCAAGGTGACGCCTGCCCCGTCTCCATGGTGATTGTCAACACTGACAATGGCTCCAGGACCATTCTACATGACAGGGGGTGAGCAGTGCACGATGTTGTTCCGCATCAAGTGCTCAGAATGCTTTTACAGCTCTCTCAAATTCTCGTTGAAATTCTCGCTTCATAGAGATTTTCCCGAGTTCTCCTTCGACCAGCTTCGAGACCGGGACTTTGCGGCTGCGGATGTCGGCTGGATTCACTTCGAGGTGAGATCGGACTGAACTTTGAACTCGCTGGCCGGACACGCTCGCACACGCTAAAATTCCATGCAGGGTCGTCGAAACGCTTCTGAAATTGCCGCCATGCTGAGCCGCATCCGAGCGATGAACCAGCGCGCAGCCTCCATGAGCAGCGCTTCCGTTGCTATGCGGATTCGAACCTCCGTTGAGCTGGAGAAGTGCCGCCCCGAACTGAGTGAGTCTGTCTGCTCAGCTTTGTAAAGTCGCACCCACTTCAAGACCGGGTGTCCACTTGAAGATAGGGTGTCCACTTAAAGATAGGGTGTCCATTTCAGGATAGGGTGTCCACTTGATGATAGGGTGTCCACTTGAAGATAGGGTGTCCACTTAAAGATAGGGTGTCCATTTCAGGATAGGGTGTCCACTTGATGATAGGGTGTCCATTTCAGGATAGGGTGTCCACTTGATGATAGGGTGTCCATTTCAGGATAGGGTGTCCACTTGATGATAGGGTGTCCATTTCAGGATAGGGTGTCCACTTGATGATAGGGTGTGTTGTGTATTGAACGCGTGGGTTTTTGTGCGAGCGAGAGTTGAGAAATAAGAATTGTGGAGTCTCGCCTTGTTCTAAAGACAAATAACTTTTGCTCAAACTCTCGGCAGGTTTTGACTATTGCCACAACGCACTCTCACGAACAAATTCAAGCCATCGTTCCTTTTATATTTAACTGCTAAATGACACACAAAAGATTGGGGTGGGGCTGAGATTGCATGTACACTAAGCGATAATGGGGGGCGGGGCCCGGAGACGTACATATCTTCGACATACTAAAATGAGACCTACAACTATAACTAGCAACGAAACATAAATACAAAGCCTACGCAACATTCCCCCCTTCCTGATAGAACACAATCAGCAATCAAATTCGCGAAGATGCACCGCCACCGCAGCAAAAAACCGTTAATGCACATTCACCAAATATTCGAATGAGGAACCCTCCGATGCAATAAAAAAATAATGTCAATAAACCTGAACGGCTACTACAAAACCAAAAAAGCGCGTGTTACGATTGAAAAAAAAGAACACATGGGCAAAGGCGTTCAAAACCGCTTAAATTTAACAGTCTATAGCCAGCACAAAGTGCATAAACCAAAAGGAAAACGAAAAAAAACCCTCCACCAAAAATAACACTAAATGTGAAACAAAATTTCAAGCTGCTACACTATCCTGGACCGCAAACGCTATCAGCACCAAAAGGTCACGCAACACTGACAGACTAAAATAACTGCTGTGCTCCGAAAAAAAACGTGTCACATCGTCAAGGCCAAAAATCAGTCAGCTGGCTCCGCTTGACTCTCAAGCAGACACACCTTATTTACCGATCTCACTAGCACTTTCTGGCCGACTTGCACGTTGACGACTCTGACTCGTCCGTCCCGGCCGGGGAAGACGTTGACAATCCGACCTAGCGGCCAGTGACCTCGCGGAGAGTCGGTTTGCACGATCAGCACCACGTCGCCAGCTTGCAAGTCCCGCTGCGACTTGGTCCACTTGGTTCGGCGCTGGAGGCCTGGCAGCCACTCCTGCATCCACCGCCGCCACACATGCCGGACCAACTCCTGAACGCGTCGCCAGCGTCGGCGTGGGTCTTTTGCAACATCAGCTGAGATGTCCGGCGCGAACTGACCACCCGCCTGTCCGTGCAGGAAGTGATTAGGCGTCAGTGGGACTTCGTCCTTAGGATTGGCTGACTGGTATGTGATCGGCCGCGAATTGATCAGTGCCTCGACTCCGACTACCGCTGACTGAAACTCCTCGTCGTTCACTTCCGCATTGCTGAGCACAACTTGCAGCGCTCGCTTAACAGCTCGCACCATGATCTCGTGCGCTCCTCCAAAGTGCGGTGCGGCTGGAGGCTGGAAGTTCCATCTGATTCCGTGATTCGAAGCCGCCTGCTGCACCTTTGACCTGCTCAACTCTTCCAAGCTCCGCAGCTCTTCAGCACCCTTCACGAAATTGCCTCCATTATCTGAATGCATCTGCTTCGGTAGTCCTCGCCGACCGACCATTCGAAAAAATGCATTTAGGAAGGAGTCTGCATCAAGACCGAATGTCACCTCCAGGTGTACGGCGCGCGTCTCCAGACACGTAAACAATGCGATGTATCGCTTCTGTCTCGCCCTGCCTCGTGCTTGGACAGTCAGAAACGGCCCGCCCATGTCTACGGCTGTGTTGGTGAAGGCCTTCAACGACCCTTCGAGACGTACTTCGGGTAATGGCGCCATCAACTGGTCTATCGGCTTGGCTTTGCTCCTCCTGCAGACTGCGCATTCCTGTTCCCACTCGCGAATGGCCTCTCGAGCGCTGACGATCCAATACCGGGCCGAGATCGCGGCTAGCGTCTGGTTGGTTCCGCCATGCAGCTGCTCCTCGTGATGCTGCTTGATCACCAGCTTCGTAATCCAGTGTCTTCGAGGCAAGATGATGGGGTGCCTAGCATCGTATGACATCTGCTGGCTGAACTTTAGCCTCCCGTCTACTCGCATCAATCCCGCAGCGTCCATCACGGGTTTCAGGCACGACAACTGTTTGTCTCGATCCTTAACCATCCGGAAACCTTCCTTTTGCGCCAATCGCACGAGCTGCTCTTCGACGTCATTCAGTTCCTCTCCGGTCAACTCCCCATCAACCCTGAGCACCTGCGTCCGCTGGCAGTTTCTAATGAAGCGCAACACCCAGGCCGTAATACGCTGCAGTCTCCGAAAACTCGAGAACCGCGCCGGTCCAGTCTCCAGTCCGACGTCTCTAGCTCGGCTGACGTCAAGAACGACCTCTCCTCCGATGCAACGTCCACTGTTCTTATGTTCCTACACGTCGATTTCGTCTCTGGCTTCGCTGGCTCTGCTGGAAGTGCTCTCTCTGGCCACACCTGCTCACTTCGCATCAGAAACTCTGGTCCGTGCATCCACAGCTCATTGCGGCTCAGCTCCTCCGCGTTGCAGCCTCGCGACAGCACATCGGCTGGGTTCAGCTTCGTGGGCACGTAGCGCCATTGATTAATTCGGAATTCCTGCTGAATGAACGCGACTCGGTTGGCGACAAACGGCTTGAGCACTCGGCTTTGCTTTCTGATCCACCACAATACGTTTTGGCTGTCACTCCACAATACCATCTTGCTCCGTTCCACTTCCAACGCCTCAGAAACCACTTTGGCCAGCTTTACGCCCAACACCGCTGCCATCAGCTCGAGTCTTGGAACGCTGACCGTCTGCAGAGGGGCTACTCGAGACTTTGCTCCTACGAGCCGCACGGTTGATGCTTCCGAATTGACTGCACTCCTTAGGTAAATTACAGCTCCATACGCGTCCTGCGATGCGTCAACGAATGTGTGTAGCTCTACATCATGCATTTGGTCACTTAGACAGCGTGGCACCGAGATTTCACTGGCCGCCGACAGCTTTCTAGACCACTCAGTTGCTTCTGTCACTAAGTCCGGATCCAACGCTTCGTCCCAGCCAGCACCTAAGCGCCACACCTTCTGCAACAGAATCTTCCCTTGCGTCACAACTGGAGCCACGAAACCGCAAGGGTCAAACACCCCCGCGATGCACCGCAACATCTGCCGCTTTGTAGTAATCAAGCCTTTGCTGTTCCCGTCATCGATACTGACTAACAGCGTATCCATCCGTGCGTTCCAGCTTACGCCAAGTGCCTTCGCGGTTGGTGATTCACCCTGCAGTAGTAGCTCAGCGCGTTCTGCCCTGTCTTCAACTGGAATCGATTGCAGGACTTCCTCAGAGTTCGAAAGCCACTTCCGAGCTCGCATACCGGCTCTCTTCCACAGCTCCATCAGCTGCTCATACAACTGCTTTGCTTTCTCAACTGTCTCCATGGAGTCGAGACTGTCGTCCATGTAGGTGGACCTCAAAACCGTCGTTGCCGCCAAAGGCAGTTGATCCTGATGTTGCCTTGCATTCTCTTGTGCCACTAGTTGAGCCAGGAACGGGGAGCAGTTGACGCCAAAGACCACGCTGCAGAACTCGTATACTTTTGGCTCACATTCCTTTTGCATTCCGCGCCACAAGAACCGAAAGAAGCGGCGATCATCTGGAGCCAACCGAATTCGAAGATACATTTCCTCAATATCACAAACTAGCGCGACCGGATGCTTGCGAAATCTTAGCAGCACGCTGACGAGATTGTTTTGCAGCTTCGGTCCGGTGTGGATGGCATCGTTAAGGCTGAGACCGCCACAGCGAGCAGACGCGTCAAAGACTATGCGAGTCTTTGTTGTCTCCTTGTCCGCTCTCACTACTGCAAAATGTGGCAGGTACCAACTTCCCTGACCGGCGGCTCCGTCGACTTCTTGAATGTAGCCCTTCTCCAGCTGTCCATCAAACACTCGCTGATACGCCTGCGCCAGCTCCGGGTTCTTCTTAAGCCGTTGCTCCGTATTAACGAGCCGCTGCCGCGCCATATCCTTGTTGTCTGGCAACGTTGTCGGATCCATCTTCCATGGGATCGCCACCTGGTAACGACCGGCCTCCATCCTCATTGAACTCTTCGTCAATTGAACGGTCTCTTGCTCTCCCATCGACAACGTGGCCATCGCTCCACCGTCGGGGACCTCATCCACCTCCCAGAAACGCTTTAAAACGCCATCCAAGTCTCCATCCGCAATCGATAGGAAAGTCCTCTGTCGTCCAGCTTCCGGTCCGTAGTCCCTTATCGGTCCCACACACGTCCAACCGATCGGCGTCAGTCGAGCTGTCGGCTCTCCAGGTTGACCCCCGACCTCACGGCAGGCGAAGTGTAGATCAACGTGATCGATGCCGATGAGCATGTCAACCGTCTGATTGCCTTCAACTCTGCTGAACGGAATGCCACGCAAATGATGCCACTGCGACGCTAGCTGACTCCAATCCACGGCCTTCATATCACCCGTCACTTTCTCCGTGGTGTACGCCAAAACCCTAGCTCGAAACGCTCCATCAAGACTCTTCAAGTCCACTTCAACCGGCGCTGTCTGGAAGGTATTTACCTGTCCGTTGAGTACTTTAACGTTCATCTGCTCAAACTTCTCTTCCAGCCCAAGTTCGGCCGCCACGTCCGAGTTCAAATATGTTCTTGTGCTCGCATCATCCAGAAGCGCGTTGACTTGCACCTGTCGGTCTCCATTGGACAAGATCACCGGGACAGTTCACAGCGCAACAGCAGCGGTCTCCCTAACTAGCAAAGTACAGGCTTCTCGCTGCTTGTTCATCGTCTCCTTCGGCCTCTCGCCTGAACTTGGCGCCTTGAGGACCTTCTGCGTCCCCCCTTCGTGGCGTGCCATCGACTCACTCTTTTGCGCTTGGTGGAGCAGCCGGTGATGCCTGGCCTTGCACCCGTCGATGCCGCAGCTTCGCAATCGTCTGCACGACAAACTCATGTGGTTGCTTCCCAAGCACCCAAAGCACAGCTTCCACTCGCGTACCGCTGCCCATCGAGCTTCAACATCCATACGCGCAAACCTAGGGCATGCCCACACTCCATGCTGCTCTCCACAGAGACGACATGACCTACGGTTGTCTGTTGGTTCGACACTGCGACTTTCAGCGGCGTCGTTGTGAGTGAACAGTGTTCGCTGTGGTTCACGAGACCCTGACCACTTCTTTCCAGCTTCCCGACCGCCATCGCTCACCGGTACCACTCCTCGCGTCGCCTCCCACGCAATCGTCCGATATTCAGCCTCCTGTAACAACCACTGATGGAGCACACTCAGCGAATCTACTTTAGAGTTCTCGCCCACCCACCGGTGATAGCGCGCCAAGGTGTCTGCGGGCAGCTTCCGCTGAACGCACAAATGTAACAGGCCATTGCTACTTAGCTCAACGTCACGCCCAGCCGCCTTCAAATTATTCACGGTCACATCCAACAGGTCTGCCAACTTTTTTAACTGCGCTGCACTCTCCGTCTGAATCGGCCGAAAATTGTCCAAGTCTTCCAGAGCTAACGTTAATCTGCGTCTCTCTCCACCGTACTCTCGCTCTAAACGCTCTAGTGCAGACCGGTAGGCGAAAGCCGAGAACCCTAAATTCACAATAAGCTTAAGTGCCTCCCCTTGCAGGGATTGACGCAGCTGCAACAACTTGTACGCGTCTGAAGCCGGCGACTCATCCACACATGCATAGAAGGCAGCCTTCCACCCCTCATACTGCCGCTTGTCTCCTGAGAACACAGGAATAGATACACGCTGCAATTGTCGCCACATGTCCTGTCCAATCCTAGCTGACTGATCCTCTGCGTACATTGCCGCCGCCTGCCCTGCTCCGCCAAATGATAGGCCAGCCCGCCACTCTGACTCAAACTGCCTAGGCCTTTCGCTTGCGCCAACTCCAGCCGGGCCAGTACGCGCAGTGTACATTTCGCTAATTGGGGTTGGCGAAAGTTGCCTTCAGCCGCTTGTAGTAGGTCCTGAAGCACCGCACTGACACGCTCAGCCTGCTCGTCCAGCGCTCCGGCAATCTTCTCCGCGCCCTCCAGTGTCACGCCGTCCGAGTCGAGGTACTTGAGTAGCTTGTTTCGCTGCTTAGTGAAGGCACATTTTTCGACAGCCTTTTTGCCCTTCAGTTGCACCACTCGTTGCTCCGATTCCGATCTCTCTTGATTTCGCTCAGATGCTGATGCTGTTGCTGCTGCCGCTGCTGCATCCGCAGCCTTTTCGTCTCCGAATGACATTCGATTTCACAACCACGCTCTGCTACCAGATTTATGTTCTAAAGACAAATAACTTTTGTTCAAACTCTCGGCAGGTTTTTGACTATTGCCACAACGCACTCTCACGAACAAATTGAAGCCATCGTTCCTTTTATATTTAACTGCTAAATGACACACAAAAGATTGGGGTGGGGCTGAGATTGCATGTACACTAAGCGATAATGGGGGGCGGGGCCCGGAGACGTACATATCTTCGACATACTAAAATGAGACCTACAACTATAACTAGCAACGAAACATAAATACAAAGCCTACGCAACACGCCTGACTCCGCCGCTTTATATTTGTTAGTAAATGAAGCGTACACGTTGGGTGTATACACCTGGCAGATTGGCTATATGTTACGGAATGATTTGAGTTGAATACAATACTGTTGAAACATAAATACGGTACGACTGAAGTACTCAATACTTGTACTTAGTACTCACGCCACAACAGGGTGTCCATTTCAGGATAGGGTGTCCACTTCAGGATCGGGTGTCCGCTTCAAAACCGGGTGTCCACTTCAGTATAGGGTGTCCACTTGAGGACACAGGTGTCAGCTTTATGATAGTGAAGTTAACCCTGACGACATGCACGGATTCCCTCTCAAGGTGATGCTCATTTGCATTTCCTCCATCTAAAAACGAATTTTTCCCATCCTCCGAAGCCTCTCTGCTCGGGAATTGCGATGTCATCTTCCTGTCCAAAGAGTTCGCCAGCTTTCACGGAGCAGCTGACAAGGTGGCCGCGGTTCGATTGTTTCTGGAGCGAGTAGATGTTGGGTGAGTAGGAATTTACATGTAGCCTTGGGAAGTGCAAGATTTCAATTTCCCAGCCGCAGTTATTGTTCATTTATGCCGCTCTCTGCAGTTTTATGGAAGAAAAGATCTTATCTAAATAGAAATTTATTAAAAGTAAACTCGATTGAATTTATTTTCTAAGAAATATAATTGTTGCTTGAGCTTTTGCATTTTATAAATAGATCAAATTCCTGTTTCTAGGAAAATAACCCGATAAATTTATCTTATTTTCTAGGAAAACGAAATTCGATGCAGTCCCATTTTCTAGGAAGCCGAGTTTTATGATAGAGCGGCATTTTCTAAGAAACGAGTATAGATCGAATTTCTAGGAATAGGCGGTCGATTGAACCTCATTGACCAGAAGATTCCCAAGCTAAAGCGGAATTACCCCCCCCCGGGAATTTCCGCTCCATTCAGCGCCACCGTCATCTGCGCCTGGGGCGAGCTGGGCTGCGCCGGGGCTGTCAGAAGCGGAGGCGGCCACGGCAGCGACATCATATCTGTGCCGGCCGCGGCGCCCGACGGTCCAGTCGTGGACACTCTGGGCGCCGGCGACAGCTTCGTAGCTGCCTGCCTGCACGGCCTGCGCGCTGGCCGGTCACTGGCCGAGGCGTTGAGGCTGGCGGCCGCGGTGGCCGGGGCGAAGTGCGCGAGGGCGGACGGCTTTAGCAGGGTGGCCGACTGGGCTGGCCGGGCAGCTAAACTGAGTTGAGTTGACCTGAGTTGAGTTGAGTTGAGCAGAGCTGAGTTGAGCTGAGTTGAGTTGAGTTGACCTGAGTTGAGCAGAGCTGAGCTGAGTTGAGCTGAGCTGAGCTGAGTTGAGCTGAGTTGAGTTGAGTTGACCTGAGTTGAGCTGAGCTGAGCTGAGTTGAGCTGAGTTGAGTTGAGTTGACCTGAGTTGAGCTGAGTTGAGCTGAGTTGAGCTGAGCTGAGTTGAGTTGACCTGAGTTGAGCTGAGTTGAGTTGAGTTGAGTTGAGTTGACCTGAGTTGACCTGAGTTGAGCTGAGTTGAGTTGAGTTGAGTTGAGTTGACCTGAGTTGACCTGAGTTGACCTGAGTCGACCTGAATTGACCTGAGTTGAGCTGAGTTGACCTGAGTTGACCTGAGTTGACCTGAGTTGAGTTGAGCTGAGTTGAGTTGAGCTGAGTTGAGTTGAGCTGAGCTGAGTTGAGCTGAGTTGAGCTGAGTTGATCTGAGTTGAGTTGAGCTGAGTTGAGTTGAGTTGAGTTGACCTGAGTTGACCTGAGTTGACCTGAGTTGACCTGAGTTGAGTTGAGCTGAGTTGAGCTGAGTTGAGCTGAGTTGAGTTGAGCTGAGTTGAGCTGAGTTGACCTGAGTTGAGTTGAGCTGAGTTGAGCTGAGTTGAGCTGAGTTGAGTTGAGCTGAGTTGAGTTGAGTTGAGTTGAGCTGAGTTGAGCTGATTTGAGTTGAGCTGAGTTGAGCTGAGCTGAGTTGAGCTGAGTTGAGCTGAGTTGAGTTGAGTTGAGTTGAGCTGAGTTGAGCTGAGTTGAGTTGAGTTGAGCTGAGTTGAGTTGAGCTGAGTTGAGCTGAGTTGAGCTGAGTTGACCTGAGTTGAGCTGATTTGAGCTGAGTTGAGCTGAGCTGAGTTGAGCTGAGTTGAGCTGAGCAGTTAATGTAGCATTAATGATATCCTTAGAATCGCACAGAAAAATCATATATATAAAAATGAGAAGTTCATCGAATTTTTAATTTTTAATAGGAAAACAACCCGATAGCTTTATCCATAACTGATCATTGCTGGTCAGTTATTTACGGTCGCGTTAATCTTTTATTACAGATTCTTATAGTATTTAGCAATTTTTTCTAACGACTGATGACTAGCTAGTTCATAAATAAAGTTTTACAATTTATAACTCTATTGTTGGAATGATTTAAAATGCCCAGCAATCCTATTAGCTGTTTAACTCAGTTTGAAATAAACTTGCGAGTCAGTACTTGCATCGCAATTGGAAAACTTAATAGCAATTGCTGTTTTGACCTGAGCACCTGACGTTTATTGCTAAATGTACGTTTAAGCTGCTCCGCGTGTTCTGTACTATGAGAAACGAAGAACGGCACAAAAGTGCAGATCTTGACAAAAGTACATTGTCGCTCTAGGGGGCAGCTGCCTGAGCCGTGCTTCTAAAAGCTGAGAGAAAAAGCAAATTTTCTTAAAAAACATAATAATGAGAGCTCCGCTGGTCGACAAAGAACTGCTGCTGACTGTCTGGCTGAAATGAAACCCGTGTCGAACTCTCCTGCTCTGCAGAAAGAAAATTTGACAACTCTGAGAGCTCCGCAGACGCAGAGGAACGAATGAAAATCGAATTTTATCGGCTGAAAACTATCGCCGCAACTCGTCATGAATTTGCGCTGGAGAATTGCCGAGCTATTATTGAATTAATGGCTGGCCAAGTCCTTCACCTGCTGCTCATCTGCACAGCTGCTGCAGTCCCCGGAGGCTGAGCAGCTCAGCTGATGAAGCTGGAGGCTCACAAAACTCTCCGGCTGGTCCAGCCGCTCCATCGGCACGATCGAAGACGACTCACGGGTGACGCTGCCGAGCTCCGCGGCCGCCGGGCTGCCGCAGACGGCGGCCTGCTTGGGCTGCAGGACGGCCTTCTTGAGCCTGCCGGGGTCGCGGCCCAGAATGAGCACGGCTAATGCCGCGGCGGTCGTCCCCAGGGCGACGGCTGCCATCGCAGTGGCTGACACGAACGCTGCCATCAGGAGAAAGTCGTGCATTCTTTAACCAGAATCCGTCCTGTGCGGCTTGATGCAATCGATGAGGTTGAGACTTGTCTGCTGCTGCTCTGTGACTGTTGGCGGTGAAATCTAAAGAGATGGCAGATCTGTGACGGGGTTCCGGCCATAGACAGTTTCCTCAGCTCCGCGTTCTACGAGCGTACGAACTCGTACGTGTACGCCGAGCACACGCTCATGCAGTTCAACATGCATGATTTATACCAGAGACTTTTTATGTACGAGGCCAACTCCTTCGGAGAAGAAAGGGGAAGAACTCCCATCATCGGAATTCCATTCCCTGAACTCCATCAGCCTAATCCCATTTTCCAACAGCTCTCCGCGCAATAGAAATCGTCTCCGTGAAACTGAACACCATCGAAATCCTCTCCGCAAAATAGAAATCCTCTCCATGAAACTGGACTCAATCGAAATTTCTCCGTCAAACAGAACTCAGCTCTCAGAATTCATTCGTTAGGGTTAGGGTTAGGGTTAGAGCTACACACAGCTGCGTGTTGAAAGGGGCCGGTAAAAAAAGCATTTTTTTTCTCATTCAGTCAATATCATGGTCTCAGTTAGAGTTAACAAAAAGATTGTTTAATCTAATTCAACCCTCCAATACACAGCGACCGATCCCCTTCCAATACGCAGTGGCAATTAAAAGTTGAACTGATATCTTTCCCTTATGCAGAAAAGCATGCTTTCGAATCCTCATATTTTGAATTTCGAATTATTTATAGCTCGTAGCAAAAGCTCAAAAAGTTGAAGCTTAGTCTATGGCCATAGACATATTATTATTTCTCAAGTGCTCACTGCGAGAAATAATTATTTATTTTTAGCTCATAGCATCCAAGCTACAATAAGTTGAAGTTTAGTCTATGGCCATAGACATATTGAGCTCTCACTGCGGAAAAAATACACTAATTAGATAGGGAAAATACAGTTTTTTGAATATTTAATCCCCTTAGCAATGAGCTAGAGCTCATTAAAATAGCCTAAAGCCTGCTCCGGAAAATTTGCAGTTTTCCCATATAAGTTTCGACGCTGACTTGCCAGAATTGTAGGAGTTCACTTACAACATACATACAGACAAACATCGCACCAGTTTTAATATTAGGAGGAATAAGGAAGACAGACAAACATCGCACCAGTTTTAGTATAAGGAAAGGAAACCAGGGACTATTCAATACTTCAATACAATCACCATGGTATGGTAGTGAGAATACGATTACTAATAATGGATATTTTTGAAATTGGAATTATTGTAGTTTCACTTTTTAACGTCGGTTTCTGATCTGTTTGTAATGTAAATGTAGCACTTGTTTTTTTTTACTCTGCAATTCTTCGAGCCTCAGCAGCCACCTCACTCCTCAGCAGCCTTCCCACTCCCCAGCAGCCAACCCACTCCCCAGCAGCCACCCCACTCCTCAGTAGCCTCCCCACTCCTCAGCAGCCTCCCCACTCCTCAGCAGCCACCCCACTCCTCAGCAGCCACCCCACTCCCCAGCAGCCACCCCACTCCTCAGCAGCCACCCCACTCCCCAGCAGCCACCCCACTCCCCAGCAGCCACCCCACTCCTCAGCAGCCACCCCACTCCCCAGCAGCCACCCCACTCCTCAGCAGCCTCCCCATTCCCCAGAAGCCAACCCACTCCTCAGCAGCCTCTACACTCCCCAGCAGCCACCCCACTCCCCAGCAGCCACCCCACTCCCCAGCAGCCACCCCACTCCTCAGCAGCCACTCCGCTCCTTCGCAACTACATGTACAGTGTACACTGTACCCATACTCAACTTGGTTACCACAATTTAGCTTCTCTCAGACAGCAAGAATTCTAAAGTCTAAAATTTTACCTGCTTTCAAGAAGGATTATAAACTATCAAACTTGTGAAATGCGCACTAATCTCAGTCTGGAACAATCTTACACAGACCATTGCTGTGGCATTTTCTATGCCATAAAATACGAGCTAGCTAAATTCGAATGACAGCGGCAAACATTAAAGGGTCATAAAAAACCTAAAAACTTGTGAGGCCAAAAGTCTGCTTAACTGCTGTAATTTTTCTGACACAAAGTTTAAACTTGCTTTCTCTCTCACTCGAGTGCAACTTGAAATGGGGTAAGAAAGAGCTGCAGACCAAGCAAGTCTCCTCGCCGGGTTTTGAAATTAAAAGTCCATGGTTTTGCAAACTGTTGACAGCAGCGGTTTGCTCTAGGTTGCGGGGACTCGTAGCCAACTCCCTGGCTTCGGTTTCCTCTCCGGATCCAAGACGAGACCTCCATGGTCTGGTCAGCTCTTACCTCTCCAGAGTTCAGGTCAAGAGCTCCATGTCCCAGACACTTGGCGGCAGTAACCAGTTTGCTACACTTAGGAGCCAAAATGCGTGCTTGTTGGGGCTGTTTAAACAGCGCGGTGGACAGGGCTGAGCAGCATTGAGAGGCGCTCACGCAGCAAACTGGCCAGCACAATGCAGGGAGGCAGGGAGTGCCAGAATGATGAGGCCGATGAGAGCAGGGGAACTATGAATATGAGAGGTGCAAGACAAGGCGGACTCGGAGTGAGTGCACTCTGAAAAAACCCGGGCTCAGATTCTCATTTTTTACGGCCCTGTCTGGCATTGTGCCTGAGACAAGCAGCAGCCCCCCCCCGATTCATAAATTTCTGCACAAAACCCGGCGCGCCCAACCTCTGGAATTTTGCGGCAGAGCAGCTCCCGTCCGGACCGCTGGTTGACACTTGCAGGACTCAAACTCAGGTGCGCGTGAATTTAATCGGATACATCCGGCAAGTGAGCAGGTTCCGCTATTGCTATGTAACTCTGTACATGTAGTTCTGCGGTAGGCTCGCATGGGAAAAAACCTGCAGGACACCTCAGCTGGAAATCCCCTGCGGGCCTCGTGGGGAAAATGTGCAGGAGAAAATCACCGCGGAAAAGTCTCGCGCTCCCGAATCTCCCTCGGGCATTCCTTTGATGAGAAGATCTCCAGCGATTTTAAGCAAACTTATTTTCGAGAGTCTGTGCACCTTAGTGGGGTTTCATTTAGATGTAGTTCTGACTGTGGCTCTGTGACGCCGCGGTCTCAGGCGTTTTTCACTGTGACCTTATGTTTGAAGCTCGTGTACTATACTATGAGGATCTTCCTGTCCGCAGCTCCTCAGAACTCGCAGCAATGACCGAACCATTGGAGTCGGCGCCGCTTGGCTCGCCCCCAAGGGAGCTGACCTTCGTGAAGGCCTCCAGCCCACCATTCATCCAGAAGATCAACGGCGAAGATTATGACGTCATCAGCATCGCGGTGGACATTCCTGGCTTCGGGCGGCCGACAGACACTTTCGTGTTCCTTGGCGAGGGCAATTTTACCTTCAGCAACGCCTTCGCCTCGCGCCGCGAGTCCTGGCAGGGCGTCGTCCCGACGACCTTCGACGCCAGCGAGCAGTCACTGAAGAAGACGGCCAAAGACTGGGCGGGCACCCTGGAGGCGAACGTCAAGAATGCCACCAAGGAGGACATGAAGAATGAGATGAAGTACTGGATGAAGACCAAGCCGCCGCAGCAGCGCCACCTGGACGCGACAAACCTGGGAGACCGAGCTGGTCTGAGCTCCCGGCTAGGGATCCCGAAGGACTCAACCATCACACTGTGGTTCCAGGTGGGATAGCACTACTACTATACTACTACTACTACTACTACTACTACTACTACTACTACTACTACTACTACTACTACTACTACTACTACTACTACTACTACTACTACTACTACTACTACTACTACTACTACTACTACTACTACTACTACTACTACTACTACTACTACTACTACTACTACTACTACTACTACTACTACTACTACTACTACTACTACTACTACTACTACTACTACTACTACTACTACTACTACTACTACTACTACTACTACTACTACTACTACTACTACTACTACTACTACTACTACTACTACTACTACTACTACTACTACTACTACTACTACTACTACTACTACTACTACTACTACTACTACTACTACTACTACTACTACTACTACTACTACTACTACTACTACTACTACTACTACTACTACTACTACTACTACTACTACTACTACTACTACTACTACTACTACTACTACTACTACTACTACTACTACTACTACTACTACTACTACTACTACTACTACTACTACTACTACTACTACTACTACTACTACTACTACTACTACTACTACTACTACTACTACTACTACTACTACTACTACTACTACTACTACTACTACTACTACTACTACTACTACTACTACTACTACTACTACTACTACTACTACTACTACTACTACTACTACTACTACTACTACTACTACTACTACTACTACTACTACTACTACTACTACTACTACTACTACTACTACTACTACTACTACTACTACTACTACTACTACTACTACTACTACTACTACTACTACTACTACTACTACTACTACTACTACTACTACTACTACTACTACTACTACTACTACTACTACTACTACTACTACTACTACTACTACTACTACTACTACTACTACTACTACTACTACTACTACTACTACTACTACTACTACTACTACTACTACTACTACTACTACTACTACTACTACTACTACTACTACTACTACTACTACTACTACTACTACTACTACTACTACTACTACTACTACTACTACTACTACTACTACTACTACTACTACTACTACTACTACTACTACTACTACTACTACTACTACTACTACTACTACTACTACTACTACTACTACTACTACTACTACTACTACTACTACTACTACTACTACTACTACTACTACTACTACTACTACTACTACTACTACTACTACTACTACTACTACTACTACTACTACTACTACTACTACTACTACTACTACTACTACTACTACTACTACTACTACTACTACTACTACTACTACTACTACTACTACTACTACTACTACTACTACTACTACTACTACTACTACTACTACTACTACAGGGTCCCTGGAGCGAGGGCTTCCCAGGAGGGCAGATCAACTTCATCAAGGCTTTCATGCACAGCGGAGCTGCTGTCCAGAAGCACGGCGAGCTGCTGCTGCTCGGGCTGTGCATCGACGAAGGCAAAAATTCGAGAGCAGACGACGCACCGGCACCGTATGTGCACTACTACGGCAAGCTGCAGAGCGCCGGCAGCGACTACTACGACTGCGTGGGCGCTGACCTGCAGTTCGTGGGCGAGATGATCCGCCGGGGCTACCGGCACGAGGCTGCGGCCGCCGGCCACTGCGCCGACAAATTCGCCACGCTGCTGTTCAGAAGGAACTCGTAAGCTGCGCTGCAGCCTCCTGTCTTGTGCCTTCTGCCTTCTGTCTTTTGTCTTCTGCCTTTTGTCTTCTGCCTTCTGCCTTCTGCCTTTTGTCTTCTGCCTTCTGTCTTTTGCCTTTTGTCTTCTGCCTTCTGCCTTCTGCCTTCTGCCTTTTGTCTTCTGCCTTTTGTCTTCTGCCTTCTGTCTTTTGCCTTTTGTCTTCTGCCTTCTGTCTTCTGCCTTTTGTCTTCTGCCTTTTGTCTTCTGTCTTCTGCCTTTTGTCTTCTGTCTTCTGCCTTTTGTCTTCTGTCTTCTGCCTTTTGTCTTCTGTCTTCTGCCTTTTGTCTTCTGTCTTCTGCCTTTTGTCTTCTGTCTTCTGCCTTTTGTCTTCTGTCTTCTGCCTTTTGTCTTCTGTCTTCTGCCTTTTGTCTTCTGTCTTCTGCCTTTTGTCTTCTGTCTTCTGCCTTCTGCCTTCTGTCTTTTGTCTTTTGTCTTCTGCCTTCTGTCCTTTGCCTTCTGCCTTCTGCCTTCTGCCTTCTGTCTTTTGTCTTTTGTCTTCTGCCTTCTGTCTTTTGTCTTTTGTCTTCTGCCTTCTGTCTTTTGTCTTCTGCCTTTTGTCGTCTGCCTTCTGTCTTTTGCCTTTTGTCTTCTGCCTTCTGTCTTTTGCCTTTTGTCTTCTGCCTTCTGTCTTTTGTCTTCTGTCTTTTGCCTTTTGTCTTCTGCCTTCTGCCTTTTGTCTTCTGCCTTTTGTCTTCTGCCTTTTGTCTTCTGCCTTCTGCCTTCTGCCTTCTGTCTTTTGCCTTTTGTCTTCTGCCTTTTGTCTTCTGCCTTCTGTCTTTTGTCTTCTGTCTTTTGCCTTTTGTCTTCTGCCTTCTGCCTTCTGTCTTTTGCCTTTTGTCTTCTGCCTTCTGTCTTTTGCCTTTTGTCTTCTGCCTTCTGTCTTTTGTCTTCTGTCTTTTGCCTTTTGTCTTCTGCCTTTTGTCTTTTGCCTTCTGTCTTTTGCCTTTTGTCTTCTGCCTTCTGCCTTTTGTCTTCTGCCTTTTGTCTTCTGCCTTTTGTCTTCTGCCTTCTGCCTTCTGTCTTCTGTCTTCTGCCTTCTGCCTTCTGCCTTCTGCCTTCTGTCTTCATATATTCCTGCTCTCTCTCTCTAGCTTCTACTCTTATAATGATTGAATAATTTCATATTTTTACTTTCTGTATCCTGCCTGTTAAGGATGTTTACCTCAAGCCGCTAGTTTCAATGAGATTAAATTAGCTATCAAGGGGAAATAACCCTTACAAGCTACTGCTAGTAACAACGCGGGTTGTAACTCCCCAAAAAGTTCCAGCATTTTCAATTCCAAACGCTTTTCCCGCAGGCAAGCCTTCATCAAGGAGGCCGCTCAGCCCGAGAAGCCGGCGTCTTCATGACTTCAGCTTATCTCATGGAATTCGCCCTAAGCATCACAGGGACCGAATAAGGGCCTTTTTAACGCTCTCTCACTATTACAAAAAATATATACATACGCACCAAACCATGAACTCCAATACTACTTCAGTAGTGAAGCACGAACAAGCTGGTTCCTATTTTAATTGCTAATCTGGATAAATGCAGCCGGATTTCATTCACATAAGCTTTGTTTCTGTAGTGAGCGAGAGAGTGTCGGTTATTTCTTAGTACAGTTAATGAGGTTGACAGGGTGAAAATATTGCGGAAAACATTTGATGGAGTGATATTGCAAACCTGCTATCTCAGAAAGTACAAGCAAGATATGCCACAGAATGAAGGCACTTTGCGCTTTGTTTTCTCCGAATAAGAATCAATTCTTATATTACTAAACCCTAACCCTAACCCTAGCTCTAACCCTAACCCTAACCCCAACCAAAACCCTAACCCTAACCCTAGCTCTAACCCTAACCCTAACCATAACCCTGTAGTGTTTGTCTTCACCACAAAGTTAGTCTGTGCGCATCTTTATTTAGCAACATGTAGTTTATTTCAGCCTTCCAATCCACATCGCCCCAACCAATGGTCTCTTGACCATAGACATCCTCGACTGAAACGCCACTACCGGACTGCGAGCGGGGGTGTTGTTCGTGCAAATTAGTTGGAAAAATCCATCAAAGGCAAAAACTTTGATAAGGCGCGTCGCGTCTCCCATTGATGAAATCTGCCGCTTGCGATGAGGAGGTGAACTGACTGCTTTGCGCTAAGGGGATTCTGATTGCACGCTCTGGAGACGCCAGCTCTCTGAGATCGCCAGACTTCAAATAAAATGTCTGAGAGTTCCTGCTTAACTTTCCATATTAAGTAAATTAGATTTTTCCTACGACTTTCTGCAGCAAAGAAACAGTAAAAATTATTAATTAATTAATTTCAACACTAACTGATACAGACTGACACTGTGACTGATACAGACAGACACTGTGACTGATACAGACTGACACTGTGACTGATACAGACTGACACTGTGACTGATACAGACTGGCACTGTGACTGATACAGACAGACACTGTGACTGATACAGACTGACACTGTGACTGATACAGACTGACACTGTGACTGATACAGACTGACACTGTGACTGATACAGACAGACACTGTGACTGATACAGACTGACACTGTGACTGATACAGACTGACACTGTGACTGATACAGACTGACACTGTGACTGATACGGACTGACACTGTGACTGATACAGACTGACACTGTGACTGATGCAGACTGACACTGTGACTGATACAGTGACTGATACAGACTAACACTGTGACTGATACAGACAGACACTGTGACTGATACAGACTGACACTGTGACTGATACAGACTGACACTGTGACTGATACAGACTGACACTGTGACTGATACAGACTGACACTGTGACTGATACGGACTGACACTGTGACTGATACAGACTGACACTGTGACTGATGCAGACTGACACTGTGACTAATACAGACTGACACTGTGACTGATACAGACTGACACTGTGACTGATACAGACTGACACTGTGACTGATACAGTGACTGATACAGACTGACACTGTGACTGATACAGTGACTGATACAGACTGACACTGTGACTGATACAGTGACTGATACAGACTGACACTGTGACTGATACAGACTGACACTGTGACTGATACAGTGACTGATACAGACTGACACTGTGACTGATACAGTGACTGATACAGACTGACACTGTGACTGATACAGACATACTAGGAATTAGGCATTGTCCACTTAAACGCCGGATAAGACTCATAGAAGTCCCATTTCGGCAGCGAGGCCGCTCTCCATTGGCTGCTGAGTGAGCTTAAATGATGAGACTACTGCCGCTGGCGAATCACTGGAGCCATGCAAAGCCATTCGCTCCTGCTGGGCTCCCCGCCAGAATAATTGAGGACATCCGCGCTACTGGACTGCTGCTGAACTGTGAACTGACTGCCGCAAGTCCCCGAGGCCCGTTCAAATTTGTGCGATCGTAAGTGCCGGGAAGCCTTTTTAGATAGATAGATAGATAGATAGATAGATAGATAGATAGATAGATAGATAGATAGATAGAAAGATAGATAGATAGATAGATAGATAGATAGATAGATAGATAGATAGATAGATAGATAGATAGATAGATAGATAGATAGATAGATAGATAGATAGATAGATAGATAGATAGATAGATAGATAGATAGATAGATAGATAGATAGATAGATAGATAGATAGATAGATAGATAGATAGATAGATAGATAGATAGATAGATAGATAGATAGATAGATAGATAGATAGATAGATAGATAGATAGATAGATAGATAGATAGATAGATAGATAGATAGATAGATAGATAGATAGATAGATAGATAGATAGATAGATAGATAGATAGATAGATAGATAGATAGATAGATAGATAGATAGATAGATAGATAGATAGATAGATAGATAGATAGATAGATAGATAGATAGATAGATAGATAGATAGATAGATAGATAGACAGATAGATAGATAGATAGATAGATAGATAGATAGATAGATAGATAGATAGATAGATAGATAGATAGATAGATAGATAGATAGATAGATAGATAGATAGATAGATAGATAGATAGATAGATAGATAGATAGATAGATAGATAGATAGATAGATAGATAGATAGATAGATAGATAGATAGATAGATAGATAGATAGATAGATAGATAGATAGATAGATAGATAGATAGATAGATAGATAGATAGATAGATAGATAGATAGATAGATAGATAGATAGATAGATAGATAGATAGATAGATAGATAGATAGATAGATAGATAGATAGATAGATAGATAGATAGATAGATAGATAGATAGATAGATAGATAGATAGATAGATAGATAGATAGATAGATAGATAGATAGATAGATAGATAGATAGATAGATAGATAGATAGATAGATAGATAGATAGATAGATAGATAGACTAGGGTAAAGTGAGGGAGTCGCAGCTGCCTGAGCTCCACCGGTGCAGCTGGCTGAGTCCAGTCCGTGTTCCAGCTGACAAGCTGCAGCCAAGCAGCAGCTCACATCCGCCTCCCAGGCTGAGAGTAAGAGCCTGCCTGTCGGGCTGGAAGTTGAGCTGCCACACGGCTGGCTGATTCCTCCATACCTGCCAAACTAATAATAAACAGTTGCAAAGTCTGAAGCATGCTATTAATGCTGCAATAGTAGCGTCGAAAGAGGTTCGCCCAAACACTGATGCCTTGAATAGTCCGTCCTGTGTCCTTGAGTCTTAGCAAATCTATGGGATCCGTGCCACGGCCATGGTGCACCACAGGTGCGCCAAGACCTCTAGGAGGATTTTCCATCTTCGCTTCCGTTCCGGCAGTCCAGCACTGTTTTGCGAACTTGAGCAAGTTCGGCGGTGAAGCTCATTAATTATTAATTATTTATACCGCTGGCCCAGAGCCGCCCGCCTGCTGCCTTCGCGTCCGCACCAGCTGACAGAGACAGATTGTGGCGCCAGCAGCTGCGTCTGCTGCGCCTGTCGGCTGTTGCTGCTTCTAGAATAATTGCAGAAACTCGATTTCCTCACTTTCTCCAGAGCCACTTCCCCCGATCGCGTGGGCTGGCAGTGAGACGTCTGCAATAAGGGATGGGGAAGCAGGCTGGGAAACGGCGACTCAGCGACTGATTCGGAGAGGACGCTCCCGTATGCCTGCACTTTGAATCCTGCGTGCTGACAGACAGACAGGCGGACAGACAGACAGACAGACAGACAGACAGACAGACAGACAGACAGACAGACAGACAGACAGACAGACAGACAGACAGACAGACAGACAGACAGACAGACAGACAGACAGACAGACAGACAGACAGAGGGCAGGGCTCGCACCGCAACACACCCGCGCTACTCCAGCAGCAAGCAGAATGTCCAGCGTCGGCCTCGACAACTCAACCGGCCCCACCTGCCCGGAGAGCTCCCTCAGCCTGAGCTTTGCGGCCGTCAGCGTCCCGGTGATCGGCAGCATCTCGCTGCTGTCGGTGCTGATGAACTGCTTCAACATCGCCGTGTTCAGCCAGCGCAAGATGGTCACGCCGACCAACAGCATCCTGCTGGGCATCGCGGTCAGCGACCTCAGCAAGGTGCTCATTTTCCTGGCTGCGGCAGTTCTGCAGGCCCAGTTCCAGCGGGCGGCCAGCAGCTACGGCTGGCAGGCGGCGCTGCTTGTCTGCAATGTCGTCATGTACCTGATGCACGCCTTCGCTCTCTGGTGCGGAGTCCTGCTGGCCTTGTTTCGCTTCTTCTACTTGCAGTACTATGCCGCGCCGCGCACGAAGGTCTGGTTCGGCCTGGCCAGGGCGCGCCTGGCGCTGCTGCTCGCCTTTCTGGCGAACTGCGCCGCGCTGGCGCCGTACGCGGCGAATCTGAGGGTGGAGCCGCTGAGGCAGCAGGGAGGCAGCGTGGCCGGAAACGAAACCGCCTACCAGGTGAGCTGGGGGGGGCTGTGGGTACCGTTGTGAACTTGTTTTTGGTACCTGGATCCCCATCAGCTGAGTGTAATCTGGTGCTCAGCTGAGTGTAATCTGGTGCTCAGCTGAGTGTAATCTGGTGCTCAGCTGAGTGTAATCTGGTGCTCAGCTGAGTGTAATCTGGTGCTCAGCTGAGTGTAATCTGGTGCTCAGCTGAGTGTAATCTGCTGCTCAGTTGAGTGTAATCTGATGCTCAGCTGAGTGCAATCTGATGCTCAGCTGAGTGCAATCTGATGCTCAGCTGAGTGTAATCTGATGCTCAGCTGAGTGTAATGTGGTGCTCAGCTGAGTGTAATCTGGTGCTCAGCTGAGTGTAATCTGGTGCTCAACTGAGTGTAATCTGCTGCTCAGTTGAGTGTAATCTGATGCTCAGCTGAGTGCAATCTGATGCTCAGCTGAGTGCAATCTGATGCTCAGCTGAGTGTAATCTGATGCTCAGCTGAGTGTAATGTGGTGCTCAGCTGAGTGTAATCTGGTGCTCAGCTGAGTGTAATCTGGTGCTCAGCTGAGTGTAATCTGCTGCTCAGTTGAGTGTAATCTGATGCTCAGCTGAGTGTAATCTGATGCTCAGTTGAGTGTAATCTGATGCTCAGCTGAGTGTAATCTGATGCTCAGCTGAGTGCAATCTGATGCTCAGCTGAGTGTAATGTGGTGCTCAGCTGAGTGTAATCTGGTGCTCAGCTGAGTGTAATCTATTGCTCAGCTGAGTGTAATCTGCTGCTCAGCTGAGTGCAATCTGGGGCTTATTTAAAGGGTATACATGTAGCTTTGTGCTCAGCTGAGGGCTTGACGACCCCAATCGCCTGATCAGGTGTCGATGGAGCAGCGGCACGCCTTCAAGATCCGGCTGTTCAACTGCCTGGCCCAGAAGGCGCTGCCCTGCCTGCTGATGGCGGGGCTCTGCTGCTGCATCATCCGCTGTCTGCGCCGCACCGAGCGCCGTCGCGAATCGCTGGCGAACCCGAAGCCCGGGTCGGCCAGGCACGAGCGCAGGTCCCGGCGCCACAGGCGCACCACCGCCTTCCTAATGGTCATCATTGTGCTGTACATCGTCTACGAGATCCCGGTCAGCATGCTGAACATCCTCGAGGACGAGCAACTGGGCCTGCCGGCGGTCCAGTGCTTCATGGGTGCCTACGCAGCGCTGCTCAACACCTTGGCCCTGGTGAACAACTCGGTGAACTTCGTGCTGTACTGCTGCATGAGCAAGCAGTTCCGCCAGGCGTTCAGCGCCACCTTCGGCTTCTGGCGCCTGCTGCGCCGGAAGCGCGCGGGTCAGGAGAGCGCGCGGTCGGAGCGCCAGTGCCTGCAGGCTGGCAGCTCCCGGCTGGGTAGCCGCATTGAAGGTGGCGCCTCCCAGCGGGCGGCTCAGGCGCGGGCACAGCCGATCCGGCTGAGCCTGCGGGCCTCCTGGCGCTGCGAGACCACCGCCGACCAGCCAGTCGAGGCCAGCGAGGCCGGGAGCCCCTCGATTTGCGGCACCGCATCGGATGCTCCCAGCAACCCGTGCCTGGAGTTCTGAAGGCTGAGTGACGGGACTTTGTACTGCCAGGAAGGAAAATTGAAAACTTCTACATGAAGTAAAGATTCAATTACATGTACGTATCATTTGTTGTTACAGCCGAGTCATTCCTATACAGACTTCGGAAATCCGACCAACCATAGATTATCAACCTGTTTCATTTTAATCTTTGTATTTTAATGTACTAAAAAAGTCTCGGTAGTAGTAGTAGTAGTAGTAGTAGTAGTAGTAGTAGTAGTAGTAGTAGTAGTAGTAGTAGTAGTAGTAGTAGTAGTAGTAGTAGTAGTAGTAGCAGTATCTCAATCTTCATTTCCTCCGTGGTGCCATTCTTGACGTTCGCCTCCAGGGTGCCTGCCAACCCCTCCACGCATCCCTTGTGAATTCATTAAGACGAGTGACTGCTGCATGTCATCTTGGCTGACAGACAATTTTGGCCTTTGGAATCTGGATTAGGCCTCAACTACTAGAACCAGATTACGCCAAGGTGATTAAAGCTGCGCGGCTCACGACAGGTCTTGGGCCGGCAAAGACAGGAAGACGAAATTAAGATCTTTGGAAAACATTTTGCGTGGATAAATATTAATGGAAATTTAGCCTGTGAATCTAATTCGTTGTAAACATTATGTAAAACATTACAAGCACTGATTTGTCACTGTCGAAGCACATGTACATGTAAATGCTAGTTTTTATCAATATTTCTTTCTTTAAAGCGTGGCACCGCAGGATTTCATAATTTTCATATGCTCTGAGCACACGGGAAAAAACACATATAGGTAAAAAAAGTTACAAAGTTATTCTATTAGAAGTCAAAACCGCAAATCTTTGGTGTGCCCTGATTAGGACACTGACGGCAACTAATGATAGAGAGCCCTCCGATTAGACACTGACGGCAACTAATGAAAGAGAGCTCTCCGATTAGACACTGACGGCCACTAATGATAGAGAGCCCTCCGATTAGACACTGACGGCAACTAATGAAAGAGAGCTCTCCGATTAGACACTGACGGCCACTAATGAAAGAGAGCTCTCCGATTAGACACTGACGGCCACTAATGAAAGAGAGCCCTCCGATTAGACACTGACGGCAACTAATGAAAGAGAGCTCTCCGATTAGACACTGACGGCCACTAATGAAAGAGAGCTCTGCAATTAGACACTGACGGCAACTAATGAAAGAGAGCTCTGCAATTAGACACTGACGGCCACTAATGAAAGAGAGCTCTCCGATTAGACACTGACGGCCACTAATGAAAGAGAGCTCTCCGATTAGACACTGACGGCAACTAATGAAAGAGAGCTCTCCGATTAGACACTGACGGCAACTAATGAAAGAGAGCTCTGCAATTAGACACTGACGGCAACTAATGAAAGAGAGCTCTGCAATTAGACACTGACGGCAACTAATGAAAGAGAGCTCTGCAATTAGACACTGACGGCAACTAATGAAAGAGAGCTCTGCAATTAGACACTGACGGCCACTAATGATAGAGAGCTCTCCGATTAGACACTGACGGCCACTAATGATTGAGAGCTCTGCAATTAGACACTGACGGCCACTAATGATAGAGAGCTCTGCAATTAGACACTGACGGCCACTAATGATAGAGAGCTCTCCAATTAGACACTGACGGCCACTAATGATAGAGAGCTCTCCAATTAGACACTGACGGCCACTAATGATTGAGAGCTCTCCAATTAGACACTGACGGCCACTAATGATTGAGAGCTCTGCAATTAGACACTGACGGCCACTAATGATAGAGAGCTCTCCGATTAGACACTGACGGCCACTAATGATTGAGAGCTCTCCGATTAGACACTGACGGCCACTAATGAAAGAGAGCTCTGCAATTAGACACTGACGGCCACTAATGATAGAGAGCTCTCCAATTAGACACTGACGGCCACTAATGATTGAGAGCTCTGCAATTAGACACTGACGGCAACTAATGAAAGAGAGCTCTCCAATTAGACACTGACGGCCACTAATGATAGAGAGCTCTGCAATTAGACACTGACGGCAACTAATGAAAGAGAGCTCTGCAATTAGACACTGACGGCAACTAATGAAAGAGAGCTCTCCGATTAGACACTGACGGCCACTAATGAAAGAGAGCTCTCCGATTAGACACTGACGGCAACTAATGATAGAGAGCTCTGCAATTAGACACTGACGGCCACTAATGATAGAGAGCTCTCCAATTAGACACTGACGGCCACTAATGATAGAGAGCTCTGCAATTAGACACTGACGGCCACTAATGATAGAGAGCTCTGCAATTAGACACTGACGGCCACTAATGATAGAGAGCTCTCCAATTAGACACTGACGGCCACTAATGATAGAGAGCTCTCCGATTAGACACTGACGGCCACTAATGATTGAGAGCTCTCCGATTAGACACTGACGGCCACTAATGAAAGAGAGCTCTGCAATTAGACACTGACGGCCACTAATGATAGAGAGCTCTCCAATTAGACACTGACGGCCACTAATGATTGAGAGCTCTGCAATTAGACACTGACGGCCACTAATGATAGAGAGCTCTCCGATTAGACACTGACGGCCACTAATGATTGAGAGCTCTGCAATTAGACACTGACGGCCACTAATGATAGAGAGCTCTGCAATTAGACACTGACGGCCACTAATGATTGAGAGCTCTGCAATTAGACACTGACGGCCACTAATGATAGAGAGCTCTCCAATTAGACACTGACGGCCACTAATGATTGAGAGCTCTGCAATTAGACACTGACGGCCACTAATGATAGAGAGCTCTGCAATTAGACACTGACGGCCACTAATGATTGAGAGCTCTGCAATTAGACACTGACGGCCACTAATGATAGAGAGCTCTGCAATTAGACACTGACGGCCACTAATGATTGAGAGCTCTGCAATTAGACACTGACGGCCACTAATGATAGAGAGCTCTGCAATTAGACACTGACGGCCACTAATGATTGAGAGCTCTGCAATTAGACACTGACGGCCACTAATGATAGAGAGCTCTGCAATTAGACACTGACGGCCACTAATGATTGAGAGCTCTGCAATTAGACACTGACGGCCACTAATGATAGAGAGCTCTACAATTAGACACTGACGGCAGATAATGAAAGAGAGTTCCTTTCGGTAGAACTAAAAAGGAATCTAATGAAGCAGCTCGGTTGCCGGAAGACCAGACCATCAACTGTTTCCAGTGCCCTCATGCGAATCAAGGCGGCAGCCTCCTGACGAATTCGCCCACCAGTCCAAGCTGCGGCGCCTACCAGTAGGCGATGCAAACCAGACAGCCGGCCTTGCCGGGAGCCGCCAAGACCAGCAAAGTGTCGCAGGCGTGCATGAACTGCACCAGAGTTGGGTTCCGGTGTAGCACGCTGAGCTGCTTGCCTCTCCTGTAGTCCCAGACCATCACTTTGCGCACGTCACCGCTGGACACCAGCCGCAGGCGGCTCATGCTCAGGTTGCGCACCACGCCCACGTGACCGCAGAGACGGTGCAGCTGCTGGCCGGACCAGTCGCTGATGAGTATTTCGGAGTCGGAGCCGCCGCTGGCCAGCAGGTGGGCGTGGCTGGCCAGGCAGTACACCTCCGGGTGGCAGTCCCGCATGATCGTCGGCGCGCCTGCGCTGCAAAACCGGCCGTCGCCAAAGCTGAATCGCCAAAGACGGACGCTGCCATCGAGGCTGCCCGTGGCCAGTCGGCCTGTCGATGCCTCCAGCCAGATGCAGGACACAGCCTCCCTGTGGCCAGCCAGAGCTGCTAGCTGCCTGCAGGCGAGGCAGTCAAACAGCAGCACGGCGCAATCCCAGGAGCCCACAGCCAGCAGCTGATGCGAGACGGAGCTGGAAGCCAGGGTGTCACAGTCGCCGCCTCCAGCTGACTGCCCTGCGCTCAGACAGGCGCCGATGCGAGCGCCCGTGTCGAGGCGCCAGGAGCTTAGGCTGCCGCTGCTCGTGTAGGCAATAAGCATGTTGGACTGCAGCAGGCTGGCGTCCGGTGAGGGCTCTGTGTGGGATGGGTTTAACTCAAGCCCGAGCACTTTCAGATCTTTGAAAATATTCTAAAAATGACACTCAATCTTGCCTAGCTACTGTAAGTAGCAAAGTATTGCTTACCAGACCCAGACAGCTGCAGAAAGTCCTCGCAACGCACAAAGCACAGCAGTTGAACTTCAAGACCGCCTTCGCTGTCGAACTCGGAGCAGCAGCGAAAGCACCTGCGCACCGTCAGCTGCTGTAGATTCCATTCCGAAGCTGCCTTATCACACGAAGCTGCACCAGTCAGCTCCATCTCGTACGCGATGCCATTGTCGCAGCCAATATAGACGAAGCAGCTGCCACCGCTGCTGCCACTGCCAGCGGAGCCGATGCAGATGGAGCAGATCTGTGCGGGGAACACAGCGGAATGAAGTACTCGTACAGGTAGGTAGAGGTTGGATGCAGGGGCTGTCCGTGTACACCCTGGCGCACTTTAAACGACATCCAGCAAGAGGCATTACTGCCCATTCCACCGACTCTCCTGAGCAGGCACACAAGCGCGCAGATAAGTACGCAGCGTAAGTACGCAGTCATACGCACACACTCACACAGGAGTGTACAGCGGCCCTAACTTTATTTATCGTTAGGCATGTACTGTACATTACTCCACTGTGCCTTGGTCGTTGGCCCTCAAGGCCGTTAGTTTGCACGAGCAGACCCAAGTGGGGATTCCAATTTAGCCCCAAATTAATGTGACTGCACTTGGAATCGAGCCTGGGCCGCTGGTACATCAAAGCGCCGCGCTGGACCACTGGGCTACGCAACCCTGAAGTACTCGTATAAAGTCTAGACTAAATTTTTGCAGCATCCAAGAAGCTCCAGCCCTCACCGGATCGTCCATCAGCCGCAGGGCCATCAGCTGAGCCCTGCGGCAGTGCCACACGCAAAGCAGGCCCTCGCCAGTGCCGGTGACGGCCACGCTGGAGTTGCAAGCGAAGGCGCTGATGGCGCTGTCGCAGCCAGAGGGATTCGCTGATTTTGGAGGCCTCAACGGCGGCGAGACCAAGTATCTGCCTGTTGACCAGCTCTTCTTTAAGTATCTGCGCGTTGCGAAAGCGAAAGAGTCGTGGCAGGACACAAAGCCAGGCCTAAGGGTGTTGGCTTTGTAGCCTGGGGATTCCTGGGGAACTGACGCCCTACAAGTCTACGGTAAAATTAGCAGATTAGCAGTTTTTATGTTGTCACGCGGTGTAATTCTCGGCATGTACGTCAGCCATGTGATTTGATGGCTCCTTTCAGAATCCTTTGAGTTATAACCTCTTGAATAGTTGGCAAGAAATGGGGGCCACCTCACCTTGCCAGATTGGCATATTGACAGTTGACTGGGTTGAGCAAATCCTCTCACCTTGCCTTGAGAAACACCATCTTCCACCGGCCCCAAAGCAGCTCCTCCTCGGCACTCGACGGCCCAGGAAAAACTGGCGACGTGCCAAAAGCACCCCCGCTGCTACAGCCACCAAAGCGACCTTCACTAGCGGCGTCGGCGTCCGCTGGCGAGAGGAGCGACTCGGCACCAGGTAGACCGAATTTTGTCCACCCGCGGCGCGCGCAGATTGCGAACCACAGCGAGTCGCGCGAGGCAGCAGTGCGGAGGCGGCGACAAACGCGACCCAGGCTGAGGAGGTCTCGCCAGTCCAGCTGGCGTGTCAGCAGATCCAGAGCCGGCTGCGGAAGCTCGCACAGCCCAATGTGTGATGTCAGATGCTCCTTGAATGTAACATTAGTTTGCTAAAAAACTTGACTAGTTTATTAGAAAGAAATTAAATGATATTAAATGAAGTGATCATACTCAAGAGACGTGTCTTTATGAAGTTATATTATAGTAAACAAATGGCAGTTGGCTTAACTTCTTTTGGTTCCATAAGTTAATTATTTCTTAAAAAGTGAAATGAGAAGGGAAATTTATTCATAAAATTATGAACGATTTTTAATATTGCATTATTTCATTGAAAATATTTATTTTCAATACGATTTCGGTATACAATATTATTATAAAACCACGAAGCTGATGCAGGCTAATTTAAACATAAGTCTAGACTCCATGGTATATAATTTAAAACGACAATAATGTTGCAATTACTTACACTAATTAAATTAATGAAATGATAGTTTACTAAATTATAATTTTTATGCATCATTAGGGCAAAACAGTAAACTTATCAATTAAAAATAAAATACAAATTCAACATAACGTAATAAATAATTTATTTCACTCATGCAGTAGGCAGTAGCTTCAAACTCAAATACCTATTAAAAACTCAATGCTTAATACGAAACTGCATTTTTCTCGCCCCTAATCACAAGAGTAATGATCAAGGTATAATGGCAGTTTTAGGTACAACTTTTTTGCACCAAAACAAAAAATAAGTACCCCTGCTTAAAAACCGTGTGAAACGCAGCAGTTGCAATTGTACTCGTATGTCAAGAGTGTAATCAAGTATAAAAATCTGAACCGTTTAAGTTTCTGAAACGGTAATTTGAGTCTATAGAGCCGCAACAAAATTGCTATTAGTTTTACTGTTAAAAGTTTATTTTTTAATTAGAAAAGTTTTGGTTGGTAGAAGTTGTGTAACGCTAGGGTTATTTAAATTTAAAAGTGCCTTTTTGTTTTAGTCTTTAAGCTGCTTACACTTTTATTTAAAGTGTCAATCGATTCTTTTTATAATTGTTCGAATTCACTTTATTTGAAATAAACAAAGGCAGTGTTCTGCTTTCTTCTTAAAGCATGATTAACAGTTTGAGATTCATGTCTGTTAGGTGAAAAGAACAGCTACCAGTTGAAAACTGCGCAACTATAATATGACTAATAAGCTTACAGATCCCATATAAACTTTGGCCAAAGTTCCTAAAAAATTATTTTGGTAGGCTAAACCGCTAACTTACTACTTAAGTAAGACGGTTCCTGGACACTTCGTCATCTTACCAGTTCGTCATCCAGATGACAAAGTGACCATGGTTTTTGGACGCTTCGTCATACAAAAATTTTTTTAGAAATCTAGATAACAAAGTGACCAAATTTTGAGGACACTTCGTCATCCCAAGATTTCGCGAAGCTGTAAAATAGTTATTCGATTGTTTTTTTATACATGTAAATTGTTTCTCAATCAATAGTCTGTAAAATATAGGATTAAATACATGCTTAGGAATTCAACTTCTCGCTATAATTGGCATCTAAATGCACGCTGTATGTGTACAAGTGTTCATTGTAATTTTAGGCAATCTTCAAGTTTCGTTCGTTTAATTATTTCCGGAATTATTTCGCCCTCTATTCAAGGGTGGTGGGGGTGGGTGTTGGAATTAAACGAACGAAACTTGAAGATAACCTAATTTTATTATAGCTTCGCTTCCACAACAATGCGTGGAGCAAGGACGACTTAGTCGTCCTTGTCGTGGAGTTGTAACGATGTAGATTTAATTATGTTTATGAATAGTGTATTTTTGTGTATTTATTATTATGTATTTTTAAGTTAAACTAAGAAAGTTCTCAGCGCTATCATTTTTTATGCAACATGTTTTGCCTCGCATCAGGCATCGTCAGGCTCTTAAAATTAGTAATGATTTATTTGCTTATTAATATTTAACAATTAAGACTAAGAACGGGTCGATAAAAACAGAAATGTATATAAATTAATAGTAGATTGTACAGTCCGATGGAGCGCTCAGAGTTGCAATGAGGGGAGAGAGAGAGAGAGAGTGTGAGATGAGCACAAGTGTACACCTAGAATACTCTAAGGTAAGGACTCTTTATTGACCAGTTCTTAGTCTTAATTGTTAAATAATAATGAACAAATAAATCGTTACTAATTTTAAGAGCCTGACAATGCCTGACGTAAGGCAAAACATGTCACATAAAAAATGATAGCGCTCACCTTCTTAATTTTACTTTTTCTCAGACATGAAACTTTACCACAGTACTATTTTTTAAGTTATATTTAATTTTGCTATTTAGGTATGCATATTTATAATTTTTAATTATTTTTGTTTTACTATATAATTCCAAGATATTGTATGCCATGGTATTCAAACTGCAAGTAGAATTCAATTTTGTACTGATCGCGATCCCTTCTCTTTTCCAGCTCTTCCCTCATTGTAGTTAATCCTCATTAATTATCAGTTAGTTAATCCCCAGTGTAACCACCTATATTTATGACTAGGCTATTTGATAGAACTTAGTGGACAAAGTTACATATAGCTATTCAATAAGTTTTTCAGACAAAGTGGATGACAAAGTGTCCAGGGATTAGATGATGATGTTTCCACAATAGAATCATAGATAACAAAATGGTAAGATGACAAAGTGTCTAGAAATAAGCCTTATAAGTGGATGATGAAGTAGTAAGATGACGAAGTGTCCAGGAACCAGTAAGACTAAGTCAACCCTCAAAACATTAGATGGAGATTTTTTAAGCTTTTTTCCCATCTAGCCTACTGCCTTCGGGTGTCGGACTAGTCTATAAGAAAAAGCTCAATAGATGAGCTTTTTCTAGGCTAGATGGGAGATTTTTTAAGCTTTTTCCCCATCTAGCCTACTACATGACAAGACAAAGTTAAAGTATGCAATTGCATTGGCCTATCAGAACTCAGAAGGATTCCAATCACTTTGCCTGCTACCAACTTGTCAACTTGTAGACAAGTTGACTCCATTTGAAAGTAGAAAAGTTGCTGGTAAGGCCTATAGTTAGGCTAGTCTAGGGCCTAATCTTTTTACAAGTTTCAATTCCAAAATTGCCATGCAATGCAAAGATTCTATCCTGGTCTTGAGTGCTTTTTTAATGAGTTGTTTTTTATCTTTCTCTGCTTTCTATCATATTCTATAATGTATAGTATAGAAGTTTTATTTATGTTATATGGTTATTAGAAGAATTATATCCTGTTTTTATGTTTTTATGCACCAAGCACAATCTAGAGTGCCATGTTTCAGTGTTTTTCATCTTATCACAATTTTCCTCCTTGGCTTATAGGTAATATAGCTATCCTCAACATCTATTTAAAATTGCTTTTATCAACCTTATCAATATCATAGTTTTAGGCCTATAATTCTTGGGTAGGCCTATTCATGCAGCTGACCACACTCCGGATCATGTAGTATGTGCCTAAAAATTCAGGTATGCATTGGCCTTGCATGCCAAAATTAGGTATGCACAGTTGGTGTGCATCACTCCTGAGAGAATAGTATATGTGCATATCTAGTATGCACTTTATAGAATCATGCATAAGAGTCATTGTGAAAGATGAAAAAAATTAATTTTTAAGTGCAAATTTCAAGCTTTCCAATTTTTTCAAGCTTGTAAAAGAGCATTTAAACAAATCTTTGTGCCATAGTCAGGATGATGTACATTACGTCAGAAATTTCTGGCGTATAATTGAAAATTTTACTTTTTTTGGCATACAATTGGCATAAAAAATGAGGCAAAATATATTTGGCATACCTTTTGGCGTGACGCCATGGCGTAAATACGCCAAGCAGCCTACGCCAACTCCAACCTTCACGCCAAAGTTAATATTAACAATTTTTGGTATAATGCCATAACCTCAGAATCTTATTATAAAATCATAAAAACCATAAAACTTGTAAGATGAAAGTTTACTTTAAATGAAAACCACACATTTGTTAAATAATTTATAAAAAAAATTTTAAACCGTGTAATGCAAAAAAGGTCATTTATTGCCGCAAAGCCTAGAAAACCTGGCGTAAGTTCCTAGAACCTTGGCATACATTTCAGTATGAAATGGCATAGATTTTTAGGGGACTTTTTATTCCAGTGTATACCATGACATGATCCTGACTATGGTCTTTGTGTGTTTAAATTTTCCGCTATAAATAGTATCACCAAAAAAGCATAAAAAGCAACCAAATTATCTAATAATAAGGGTCTTTTATGCAATTTAAAAAAGGTATTGTATTGTCACAACATAAAAAAGGTCATTTATTGTTGCAAACACCGGCATATTTTTGAGAATGGGCATGCACAACATTTTTTGCGTGCATTTGTAATTATTTAATTTTTGTTCGAGTGTGTACCTAGCATGATCCGGACTATAGGCAGCTGACTTTTCAGAATCCTTTGCAGTTCCTTTCTTTTGTAGTTTCTTTGCTAGCTGATGTCAATCTACAAAAGCAAATAAACATACTAAGAGAGCAGCCAGCACTTGCAACTATCACATAATATGATTTTCAGGATACCCTTGAAAAAAAAACTTAATTATTATACAAAAAAATCTTGATTTGCCTTAGCATTGTTCCTAACAAATAGTTTGCTAATAGCCTTGTTGTATAGAAATAAATACATAATAGAAAGAAGTCTGTTCTGTACTAAATATATTGATTGAAATAGGGTCCTATCATATAATAATTGTCCCTTAACTATATCAAATTGCACATAAAAACATAGAAAAAAATTGAAAAAATATTTGTTGATTAGTAACAAAAATGAACTTTATTGAATATTTTGACCTAGTTGTAGCATAATTATAATCTATTTTACAACTATCATTTGTTCTGTTTGGCATAATAATATACTATTTTTCATAATTGTGTCAACTGTATCAAAGTACAATTAAGGAAAAAGATAAATGTGCCAATTTTAAATAGAGATGGCAGAGTTGGCAGAATTGCAGATTATATATCTATTATCTCTTAATTGTAGTATATGTAAAGATAATTGATTACTTTTGCAATCTTAAAATTTGCTTCAAATGCAATTGTTCTGCTCAAGTTTTGCTTAGTATTTCAAACCAATTTTCAGGTTTTTAGAGCAGACTTATTATGACTCAAATTTCCATTCATTTTGACATTCTTTTTGTCTTGCAAGTCTAGAAAGCTTTGCATCTTCAGACAAATTCTTAAGAGGCTCTTGGCATAGGCTTATGATGACTTTGTTTTATGCAAATGAAAGTCAAAATATTAGCCATTAGTTTGCTCATTTTTTTTGCTTGTGCACTTTAAGCCTGCTATTGCAGTTTCAACTAGAAGCTCTAGTTGGCAGGTCTTTTATGTTTTTATCCTATTTATACCACATGCCAGTATATTAATGTATGATCTGCCAACGCTGATTGCCTCCGCAGCAGGTGGATAATTACCGAGTCCGGGTGATGGCCGACCGGCCGGCCAGGTCAGCCATAGACAGCCTGCTGACCAGCAACGGCCTGCCAGCCACCAACGCCCTGCACAACCAGTGGGAGCAGAAAACTCTGCTGGGCCGCGGCTCTGGCTGCGGCAGGCGGCACCGGCCCTGCGCCATTGTGCAGCGGCCAACTGGAGACGAGGCCGTCCGGCTGGAGGCCGCCAAAAGGTTCGCTTTGGAGCTCAGCATTCAACGGGCTTTGCAGAAGCAGTCGCAGCATAACCAGGACCAGCAGATGCTTAATATGAGAAGGTATAAATTTTTCTGTGTCCTCATCAACATAAAAATATTTACAGACATCAAATTGTATTTATGGCTTTCTGACTCATTACCCCAATTATCCTTGCTGACCCACTTCATTTAGCATTATCCTCACTGACTCACAGGCACCCAGCACCCCATGATCCTCTCTGACCCAGAGAGAAGATTCTCTCTTACCCACCCTAAGATTCTCTCTGACCCACTCTAAGATCTTCTCTGACCCACCCTAAGATCCTCTCTGACCCACCCTAAGATCCTCTCTGACCCACCCTAAGATCCTCTTTGACCCACCCTAAGATCGTCTCTGACCCACCCTAAGATCCTCTTTGACCCACCCTAAGATCGTCTCTGACCCACCCTAAGATCATCTCTGACCCACCCTAAGATCATCTCTGACCCAGCCTAAGATCCTCTCTGACCGCTCCCTGAATCCCATGTCGCCACCTCCCGCAGAGCGCAGGCCCAGCTGCTGCTCAGTCGCGTATACGTCGGCGGCATCGGCTCGGACGCCAACGAGGAGGCCCTCCGCCGCGCCTTCATGCCGTTCGGCCCGATGCGCAGCCTGGACGTCGGCTGGGACCCCGTGCAGCAACGGCACAAGGGATTCGCCTTCGTGGAGTACGACCTGCCCGAGGCGGCGACCCTGGCCATAGACAGCATGAACGGCGTGGTGCTAACAGGCCGAACCTTGCGGGTCAGCCGGCCCAGCAACGTGCCCCAGCCTGCCCAGCTAGTTGAAGATCTCGTGCAACAAGGCGGCCTTCAATCCACTGTGTACGTGTGCAATGTGCACATGGATCTCACCGAGAGCGAGCTTCGGTCCGTGTTCGAGGCATTCGGCCCGGTCAAGTACTGTGCGCTGGTGCCCGACCCCAAGAGGCCGGAGCGGCACAGGGGCTATGGCTACATCCAGTATGAGACGGTGAGAGCTTTAGTCTGTTGCTATGCACTTTGAGCGGCCTGTCTTAAAAAAGTTATTAGAAGACCTCAATGGTCATTGGGTGATTGGGTGGGTGGGTCATTGGGTGGGGGGCGGCAAGTGGACTAGGTTAACATGAACCAAGGGACCAGTCCACCAAAGGACCAGGGGACAAGTCCACCAAAGGACCCAAGAGACCAGTTCACCAGAGGACCCAGGGGACCATTCCACCGAAGGATCCAAGAGACCAGTCCACCAAAGGACCCAAGAGACCAGTTCACCAGAGGACCCAGGGGACCATTCCACCGAAGGACCCAAGAGACCAGTTCACCAGAGGACCCAGGGGACCATTCCACCGAAGGATCCAAGAGACCAGTCCACCAAAGGACCCAAGAGACCAGTTCACCAGAGGACCCAGGGGACCATTCCACCGAAGGACCCAACAGACCAGTCCACCAAAGGACCCAAGAGACCAGTTCACCAGAGGACCCAGGGGACCATTCCACCGAAGGATCCAAGAGACCAGTCCACCAAAGGACCCAGGGGACCATTCCACCGAAGGATTCAAGAGACCAGTCCACCAAAGGACCCAGGGGACCATTCCACCGAAGGATCCAAGAGACCAGTCCACCAAAGGACCCAAGAGACCAGTTCACCAGAGGACCCAGGGGACCATTCCACCGAAGGACCCAAGAGACCAGTTCACCAGAGGACCCAATAGACCATTCCACCGAAGGATCCAAGAGACCAGTCCACCAAAGGACCCAAGAGACCAGTTCACCAGAGGACCCAGGGGACCATTCCACCGAAGGATCCAAGAGACCAGTCCACCAAAGGACCCAAGAGACCAGTTCACCAGAGGACCCAGGGGACCATTCCACCGAAGGATCCAAGAGACCAGTCCACCAAAGGACCCAGGGGACCATTCCACCGAAGGATCCAAGAGACCATTCCACCAAAGGACCCAATAGACCAGTCCACCAAAGGACCCAAGAGACCAGTCCACCAAAGGACCCAAGAGACCAGTCCACCAAAGGACCCAATAGACCAGTCCACCAAAGGACCCAATAGAACAGTCCACCAAAGGACCCAAGAGACCAGTCCACCAAAGGACCCAATAGACCATTCCACCGAAGGACCCAATAGACCAGTCCACCAAAGGACCCAAGAGACCAGTTCACCAGAGGACCCAGGGGACCATTCCACCGAAGGATCCAAGAGACCAGTCCACCAAAGGACCCAAGAGACCAGTTCACCAGAGGACCCAGGGGACCATTCCACCGAAGGATCCAAGAGACCAGTCCACCAAAGGACCCAGGGGACCATTCCACCGAAGGATCCAAGAGACCAATCCACCGAAGGATCCAGGGGACCAGTCCACCAAAGGACCCAGGGACCAGTCCACCAAAGGACCCAAGGGACCATTCCACCGAAGGATCCAAGAGACCAGTCCACCAAAGGACCCAGGGGACCAGTCCACCAAAGGACCCAGGGGACCATTCCACCGAAGGACCCAATAGACCAGTCCACCGAAGGACCCAATAGACCAGTCCACCAAAGGACCCAAGAGACCAGTCCACCAAAGGACCCAAGAGACCAGTCCACCAAAGGACCCAATAGACCAGTCCACCAAAGGACCCAAGAGACCAGTCCACCAAAGGACCCAATAGACCAGTCCACCAAAGGACCCAAGAGACCAGTCCACCGAAGCACCCAAGAGACCAGTCCACCAAAGGACCCAAGAGACCAGTCCACCAAAGGACCCAATAGACCAGTCCACCAAAGGACCCAGAGGCCAGTCCACCAAAGGACCCAATAGACCAGTCCACCAAAGGACCCAAGAGACCAGTCCACCGAAGGACCCAAGAGACCAGTCCACCAAAGGACCCAAGAGACCAGTCCACCAAAGGACCCAGGGGACCAGTCCACCAAAGGACCCAGGGGACCAGTCCACCAAAGGACCCAAGAGACCAGTCCACCAAAGGACCCAGGGGACCAGTCCACCAAAGGACCCAGGGGACCAGTCCACCAAAGGACCCAAGAGACCAGTCCACCAAAGGACCCAGGGGACCAGTCCACCAAAGGACCCAAGAGACCAGTCCACCAAAGGACCCAGGGGACCAGTCCACCAAAGGACCCAAGAGACCAGTCCACCAAAGGACCCAGGGGACCAGTCCACCAAAGGACCCAATAGACCAGTCCACCAAAGGACCCAAGAGACCAGTCCACGAACGTGCCAGCCTACAGTTTTATTCGCTGCACACCGCCCCTGCTTCCGCGCCTGAATCTCAGAACCAAGCCGCCACTGACGCCATGGGCAGCATGAACAATTTCGACCTGGGCGGCCAGCTGCTCCGCGTTGGCCGGGCCATCACCAACCCCACCACCCTCATGCCCGGCCTCGCCGCCGCCCTGGCCAACCAGCCCGCCAAGCCGGCTGCCGCCACCGGGACCCAGGCCGCGGAGCCGGGTCAGCCTCCGCCAGCTCAAGGTGAGACACACGCTGTTCGCTGTGGATTTTCTGAGCTTTAATTGCTTATTTTATGACGTCATGACTAGACATTATTGCGTAGAATATGATGAGCAGCTGTACAGCCTTCAACTGTACGGTTTCATTTGTATTGACTCTTCTATCCAATGGTGTCAACCATTCCTGGTGTAAGATTCTCAGTTGCTGGGCCGCCCTCCCAGATCCTCAGTTGCTGGGCCAGCCTCCCAGATCCTCAGTTGCTGGGCTGCCCTCCCAGATCCTCTGTTGCTGGGCCGCCCTCCCAGATCTTCAGTTGCTGGGCCGCCCTCCCAGATCCTCAGTTGCTGGGCCAGCCTCCCAGATCCTCAGTTGCTGGGCTGCCCTCCCAGATCCTCAGTTGCTGGGCTGCCCTCCCAGATCCTCAGTTGCTGGGCTGCCCTCCCAGATCCTCAGTTGCTGGGCTGCCCTCCCAGATCCTCAGTTGCTGGGCTGCCCTCCCAGATCCTCAGTTACTGGGCCGCCCTGCCAGATCCTCAGTTGCTGGGCCACCATCCCAGATTCTCAGTTGCTGGACAATCGCCCTCCCAGATCCTCAGTTGCTGGGCTGCCCTCCCAGATCTTCAGCTGCTGGGCCGCCCTCCCAGATCCTCAGTTGCTGGGCCGCCCTCCCAGATCTTCAGCTGCTGGGCCGATCTTCTAGATCTTCAGCTGCTGGGCCGCCCTCCCAGATCCTCAGTTGCTGGGCCAGCCTCCCAGATCCTCAGTTGCTGGGCTGCCCTCCCAGATCCTCAGTTGCTGGGCTGCCCTCCCAGATCCTCAGTTGCTAGGCTGCCCTCCCAGATCCTCAGTTGCTGGGCTGCCCTCCCAGATCCTCAGTTACTGGGCCGCCCTGCCAGATCCTCAGTTGCTGGGCCACCATCCCAGATTCTCAGTTGCTGGACAATCGCCCTCCCAGATCCTCAGTTGCTGGGCTGCCCTCCCAGATCTTCAGCTGCTGGGCCGCCCTCCCAGATCCTCAGTTGCTGGGCCGCCCTCCCAGATCTTCAGCTGCTGGGCCGATCTTCTAGATCTTCAGCTGCTGGGCCGCCCTCCCAGATCCTCAGCTGCTGGGCCGATCTTCTAGATCTTCAGCTGCTGGGCCGCCCTCCCAGATCCTCAGTTGCTGGGCTGCCCTCCCAGATCCTCAGTTGCTGGGCCACCACCATCCCAGATCCCCAGTTGCTGGGCCACCGCCATCCCAGATCCTCAGTTGCTGGGCTGCCCTCCCAGATCCTCAGCTGCTGGGCCGCCCTCCCAGATCCTCAGTTGCTGGGCCACCGCCATCCCAGATCCTCAGTTGCTGGGCTGCCCTCCCAGATCCTCAGCTGCTGGGCCGCCCTCCCAGATCCTCAGTTGCTGGGCCACCGCCATCCCAGATCCGGATGCCTGCCACAGTCATCTCACTCTGCACTTTTCAATTACATCGAGGCTTCCTGCAATTTTTTAGTCATATCTTGTTGCATTTCCGTTTCTGGAATCACTTCCATAAATCCTGTTTCTGCTTTTCTAAATTTCTATCCATTAAGCCACCTGCCTCATCTTTCTAAGCCGGATTTCTGCTTCTTGTCTGTTCTCAGCTTGCTCAAAGGCCAAGCTAGAGTCTCGCTGAATTGATTATTTTACAAAACTTCTGGCCTTTTGCTCGTCATGCTCAGCTCAGACTCCGACTGGCTATTCTCTCCTATCCTGACCGACTTCCAATTTTAGCAGTGCTCAGACTTGGAGAGATTGATGAGCCAGTGGGCCCGCGCTCAGCCTCTCTGGCCGCTTCAAGGCTGTCTGAGTCTTCAATTCGAAGGCGTTGCCGCCCGCCGCACTTGGCGTCTGTCGGTGCACTTTTTACTGAGACCCCCGCAGGCCCGCCCTCTCCTCTCACCCCAGCCTGTCGCGTCTCCACTCGCTGCCCCTCCCGCACCCCCGTCCACAGCCCGCTCGCATTCTGAAGTCTGCGTGTAGCTGTCTATCGGTTTGTCGGTCAATAAGCCGCGTGGTCGGTCGCAGAGGTACGAGAACATTTAGTTGAGCAGTCAGAGGAATCACGAAGGTACATGTGTAGTTGAGCAGTCAGGGGAACCACGGAAGTACATCATGTACATGTGTAGTTGAGCAGTCAGGGGAATCGCAGAGGTACATCATGTACATGTGTAGTTAAGCAGTCAGGAATCACGGAGGTACATCATGTACATGTGTAGTTGAGCAGTCAGGAGAACCACGGAGATACATCATGTACATGTGTAGTTGAGCAGTCAGGAGAACCACGGAGGTACATCATGTACATGTGTAGTTGAGCAGTCAGGAGAACCACGGAGGTACATCATGTACATGTGTAGTTGAGCAGTCAGGAATCACGGAAGTACATCATGTACATGTGTAGTTGAGCAGTCAGGAGAATCGCACTGAGAATTACTTTTGCTACACCAGAAAGAAGGCTAATAGTCGATATTTCCATAATAAGCAGGTTTAAAATATCAGTGGAAGTGGACTTGATAGTCTATGCAGCTATAAGCTACTGAGCAAAGTAGTGCATAGATTCGCTCTAAATAATCCCTTACTTGTTACTCGATAGTAGGCAGGCTGGTTGGTCCGCATACCATAGGCAATCAGGTAAGTCCATATCTGCTCAAAATTGGTTGCTATGCGGTTCCCGGCTCGAATTCGAATCCCCTCAGAGTCCGCAGCAGCCAACCAGCAGGGAGCGGCGGCCGATCGGCAGACGGCGGGCACGGAGCAGATGCTGGAGGCCGAGCCGACAGTGCGCGGCTCCGAGGCCCGGCAGGTGCTCACGCAGCGCCTGCAGCGGCCCAGCCGGGTGGTAACCCTGCGCAACCTGGTGGGCTCGGCCAGCGAGCTGGACGACCAGTTCCAGGAGGACGTCACCGAGGAGTGCGCCAAGTTCGGCACCGTGGCCAACCTGGTGGTTTTTGCTCCGGAGACCGGCGGCACCGTCGTTGTATTTGTCCGGTTCGCCGAGCCGGCCGAGGCCGTCAGGGCCATCGAAGGCCTGGATGGTCGGTACTTCGGCGGCCGCCGAGTTGGAGCCGATTTCTACGACGAGCAGCTGTTTGAGAGCGGCAACTACACGGGCTGAGCTGCGGCTTACTACTCATAGTGCAGCGGCTGGCTAGTAGTATAGTGCGGATTTTATTCGATGCAGCATCATTTAGACTCAAATTGGCATTGAATAGAAGACACTTTTGTGAGTGCGTGAGCAGCAGCCACTGCCGGTGTATCATAGCTAATCTAGATTGCTGGATAGGCGAGTCATTGTTTATTAATATAATTGCACTGTGAACCCAGCGGCTCACTGTTTGCTGTTGTTTTTCAGTCCCCGTTTCTCCTCTGCATCCCTATAAGTTTTATTTATGGCTAGTTATATATTGCACCTGCTTCATTAACTACTGTTATGAACTGTCAGTAGTAGTACTTGAATGTGGACCTATTATTGCTGTATTTGTAACGCTAAGCCATCTATCTCTATTACTCATCGATCCTGTGTTTTAACTCCCTTCTATCGCTTTGCTCTCGCCCTGCGTCCCAGTGGTTTGTGCTTGACCCAGGCTTTTCCTGTGTTTAGCCGTGCACTGACTGCAATGACCGTTCAGCACCTTGATGTCTGAGTAGTTGCTTAATCTGGCTGTCACCGGGCCTGATGTGAATTTTCTGAAACAATGTTCTCCAGCATCTGTATAAATTTGAGCTGTCTTTGCTGTCTTTTTCTTTTGGCATTGCGGGAAAGTTTACTTAGTCAGGTTTTCAGGGTGCATACTCCTGGATCCCAGGTTTCGGACAGTGCAGTTAGAGGAGTGACTTGGTCATTGATGAGTAAGTTGGCTCACCGATTAGTAAAATGGGTCATTAAATGAGTAGAATAGATCATTGGTGAGTAAATTAGCTCATCGATAAGTAAACTAGCTCATTGACGACTAAACTAGCTTATTGATGAGTAAATTACCTCATTGATGAGTAAATTACCTCATTGATGAGTAAATTAGCTCATTGGTGAGTAAATTGGGTCAACGAGGAGTGAATTGGGTCACTGGGGAGTGAGTTGGGTCACTGGGGAGTGAGTTGGGTCACTGGGAGTGAGTTGGGACACTGAGGAGTGAGCTGGGTCACTGAGGAGTGAGTTGGGTCACTGGGGAGTGAGTTGGATCACATGTGCATTAGCTGGGCAATAAAAGAGTTGATTAAACATGTAAAAGACATGGTAACGAAAATTATTGAAGACGAATTAGGTTGTAAAGGTATGACAGCTCCTTCTCAGATAAAAATTAGATTACAGAGGAGAGTCAATAAGTGCTATAAGATTTAATTTGGTCTGCAGCCCCACCCCCGCAGCCAGCTCGATGATGCACCGTCTGGGCTTCTGTGCAGGCCAGCTGGGCTCCCTGCGGCTCCGGCTGGCTGGCCAGCTGCTGCCGGCCCGCGCCATGTCGCTGAAGGTTGGCGACAAGCTGCCAGCCATGGAGCTGGTGGAGGGCCCCGAGATGAAGAAGGTCAACCTTCAGGAGCTGTTCGCCGGCCAGCGCAGCATTCTGTTCGGCGTGCCGGGCGCCTTCACGCCGACCTGCAGCCGGGTGCACCTGCCCAGCTACGTGCGGGATTACGACAAGCTCAAGGCCAAGGGAATCAGCCAGGTGTTCTGTCTGGCAGTTAACGACCCGTTCGTCATGCAGGCCTGGTCTGACGCGAACGGAGCTGAGGGAAAGGTGAGCAGCTGGGCAGAGCAGCTCAGCGATAAACACGTCTGGCTCTTGTCACTGCCTTGACTGGATTATCACTGCCTTGACTGGATTGTCACTGCCTTGACTGGATTATCACTGCCTTGACTGGATTATCACTGCCTTGACTGGGTTGTCACTTCCTTGACTGGGAATTGTCACTGCCTTGACTGGGAATTGTCACTGCCTTGACTGGATTGTCACTGCCTTGACTGGATTGTCACTGTCCTGACTGGATTGTCACTGTCTTGACTGGGAGTTGTCACTGTCTTGACTGGATTACCAGTCACTGCATTGACTGGATTCTCACAGCTAGGCAGAGTGCCTTGCCAACATTTTCACAGCTTAATTCCTGAGTCTCCAAAGTTTTCTTAAATTCATTGAACTGGATGCACTCAGGTGCTTGGCATTCGGTATTACCTCGGTAATGCAATCGGCCAAGTTTTGACAGACACAATGGGATTGGGGACTGAAGCTGTGGAAAGTGGCTGCTAATGAACAATCATAAATATCTTGCCAGATTTGAAATCGCCGTGACCTTCCCGAGCTGCCCCCCCCCCCAACTCTCAGGTGCGCATGCTCAGCGACACCCAGGCCATCTTTGTGGAGGCCGCCGGCCTGTCGCTGGACCTCAGCCACCTGCTGGGCGGCCTCCGGGCCAAGCGGTTCGTCATGGTGATCGAGGACGGTGTGGTGAAGCAGCTGGACGTGGAGCCGGACCCCACCAAGGCCACCTGCACGCTGGCGGATGAGGTTCTGCAGTCCCTGTAGCTGGCCGCCTGCAGTTCAGATGCGATATTTTCTGGGCGCTGTTTTGGTTGAATATTTGCTTAGTCAATAGCCGATTCAATCGCTGTTTATGCCGCTGGCTGACAGATCTATATTTAGATTTTTATTTCCATTCAAGTATGCGCTGCTGGGCACCTGCGCTCTCCTAATTGGGATCAGATTAGCTACATTTGCCTTCCTCCCTAGCTAAGGTGGCCAGTGCTTTTCCTAACCGGCTTTATTTGCTTTATTGTTCTAATCCTGGCTGCTTCTTTTCTGGCGTGTTTGCGTCATCTCAGTTCGGCGTTGTAAAGCTGATTGATGCATTGCTGTGTAGTAGTTGCACATGTAGCTAGTGATTAGCTATTAGAGTGTCAATATAGCGTTAGATTTGTCCTAATACAAGGCGTTAAATAATTAATACAGTTATTGGCTTATCTGAAATTCTACAAGTTTTTTGTTAGAATTTTCATAAAGATTTTGTAGAATCTCAAAATTTCATAGTAAACTTCATCAGCTCGGAACTTTGCATATCTTCTAAATTTCAATCCTGTTACTTTCACACTAAAGCGAAACTTCACAAGCTCGAAAATTCGTATCGTTTACGTTTAAGTTGTGAGCTGGCGTAAGAAAAGACTAATAAGAGTTATCGACTCTGAAATTTCGAGATTATGAAATTTTTCCCAGTGAGATTCCGAGAAATTCAACTGAACAGACTAAATTGAAGACTGTAGATAGTAAATTGTAGATTGTAACAGCAGACTGTAGAATTGAACACAGCAGACTGTAGAATTGTACACAGCAGACTGTAGAATTGAACACAGCAGACTGTAGAATTGTACACAGCAGACTGTAGAATTGAACACAGCAGACTGTAGAATTGTACACAGCAGACTGTAGAATTGAACACAGCAGACTGTAGAATTGTACACAGCAGGCTGTAGAATTGGACACAGCAGACTGTAGAATTGTACACAGCAGACTGTAGAATTGTACACAGCAGGCTGTAGAATTGTACACAGCAGACTGTAGAATTGTACACAGCAGGCTGTAGAATTGGACACAGCAGACTGTAGAATTGAACACAGCAGACTGTAGAATTGTACACAGCAGGCTGTAGAATTGGACACAGCAGACTGTAGAATTGTACACAGCAGACTGTAGAATTGTACACAGCAGACTGTAGAATTGTACACAGCAGGCTGTAGAATTGGACACAGCAGACTGTAGAATTGTACACAGCAGACTGTAGAATTGTACACAGCAGGCTGTAGAATTGTACACAGCAGACTGTAGAATTGTACACAGCAGGCTGTAGAATTGGACACAGCAGACTGTAGAATTGTAACAGCAGACTGTAGAATTGTAACAGCAGACTGTAGAATTGAACACAGCAGACTGTATAACTAATTGTTTCAGGCCCTAGTTCTACTAGTAGATGACTCCTCAGATCACGGGGCCAGACAATAAAAATGGGATGTTGGAACACTTACAGAGTTCGAGAGGCGGACAGAATAGGGGTTGGAAGAGTGGTGGCGCGCAGACGGTCTCAAACATACACGCAAAAAATCGATACATAAACAGAGCAATTTGGAATACATGTACAGTAAGAGCGCAGTAGAGACAGAAGAGCCTGAGTTCCTGCAGCGGCTCATCGCTGCTCCGGTCCGTCAGCAAGAGCTCCCGGACCATGCAGCTTCAAGTGCCGCGGCCGCTGCGGATGTACAGCTCAGCCAGGAACCGCTCGGCCGCCTGGTTGCCGAGGTCCCCAGCAACCGCCAGCGCGTCCCGGCCCCGCCCGTTCACCCGGCGGATGTCGGAGCCCGCCCGCACCAGCAGGCCCAGCATCGCCACGCTGCCGGTGGCCGCGGCCAGCGTGAAGGCCGTGTCGCCGCCCGGCCGGGTTTCGAGCTCCAGCAGCAGCCCCGGCCCGCTGCGCAACGCCAGCTCGGTGGCCGCGGCCAGGGCGCCCGACTGCACCGCCTGCATCAGCGGGCTGCGGCCGGCCGCGTCCTGCGTGTTCCGGTCGGCGCCGCGGCCGATCAGCAGCCGGACGCCCGCCACGTTGTTGCCGCGGGCGGCCACGTGCAGAGGCGTGGAGCCCCTCCTGTCCGGCCTGCCGACGTCGGCGCCCTTGGCGACCAGGTGCTCCGCCACCTCCTGGTGCCCCGCCTCCAGGGCGGCCAGCAACGGCGTCCGGTCCGTCTGGTCGCCTGGCCAGGCTGCGTTAACGTCGGCGCCGAGCTGCAGGCACTGCGTCACCGCTGACAGGCGGCCGGAGCGGCAGGCCCGCAGCAGCTGCTCCACTGTTGCCATGGGGACGATGCTGCTGGACCAGATGGTTAATGGCGGAGACTGCAAATGCGAATTTCCGGCTGTCATGCCGGGACATGGTCACGTGATCTCGTCTGGCATTCGGCTGTCAGTCGGACTTCTCAGCTAATCTAGCCGGGCCCACCATTCCCCCTCAGATCCTCAGTTGCTGGGCCACGCTCCCAGATCCTCAGTTTCTGGGCTATCCTCCCAGATTCTCAGCTGCTGGGACACCCTCCCAGATCCTCAGTTGCTCAGGTATTCAGTCAGCTCCTCCGCCTGCACAAAGCTTCTATTAGGATAAACCGTTAAGCTGGCGCATTGGCTGTCTGCAAGAGAGCCTGCAATCCTAATCCTAGGGATTACCAGTCTGGGGATTAGCAATTCGAGCACTCGCCTGTGGCCTCCGCTTGTCCTCCGCGCTAGCAAAGCGAGAGCGGCTCTCGCTGTCTTCCAGCAAATTGATTTTCAACTTCAATAGCGGAAACGCTGCTGTTTAAACAAATGTTTTTGTCAACACTGCTTCGAGAGGCAAGTCAAACATCTCCTGGCTCAGCGATGCCCCGGGCAGATAAGAATTATAGGCAAGTCAATGGATAGCAGCGGCAGCTACACTCACCTACCGGTTGCTATTGGCAACGCAACGCAGTGAATCCGAAGAGCCGAGACCTGTCCAGGTGTAAGCGGCTGAGCCGCGCGGCAGAGGCGAAAGTCTCCTCTCGTCCTTAAAATACGGCCCGCCAGCTCAGAGGCAGCGACGGGGCGTCATTAATAATTAATGACGCAATGCGGATGTTGTTACTGGGCTGCCGGGATGCGCAAGCGTTGTCGGCTCCAACTTTCCGCTCCCCACAGCCTCTCGGAGCCTGTTGAGAATGGGAAATGAACATGGAGCAGATAGGCCTGTGCCAGATATCCCAGCCTGAATGGGGAGACGGGCGCTAGCGGAATGAGGCGAGCTTGGATAAAAATCTACCGCAAACTCATGGTTACTCTGTGCCTCGGAAAGCTGCAACTGAAGCTGTGCTCCCGATTTTGATTGCTGATTGCCGCTGAGATGCGGCAGGAATGAATTTTACAGCTCAGATTTGGCATTCAGCAGCTGCACTGGCTGACTGCTTTGAAGAATCCGTAAATAATTTGAAGTCCCACGTGTGCCGCCATCTGCTTTTGCAATTTTAATTCATTCATTTATTGATTTGTGTTTTAATATATTAGCCGAACATTACCGGCTAATCTCTTCTCTTTTCTAATCTCTCATTTTCTCCACCCTCTCTCCATCTCTCGCCATCCCTTTCAGTTTTATTTATGCTTTTGTTTTTCCCGTCTCTACTACGTCCCTTTAGCTGATGATGTCCATGCAGGAAGAGCGCGAACGGAGCACATCTGAGTCATAAATATCCAGCATATGTCTTCACCGGCCTTCTTGTCCCCACAGCCGCAGGCAAACAGCCCCATGCGCCCCATCTGATGCTCGCCTTCGCCCGAAATGACACGCCCGCTCTGAGGCCTCTCCCCAGTCTCCCGTATGCTGCCCCTAGCAACCGCTCCCCTCTTGGCCCAATCCCACAGCTCACCTCTGCCCAGCAGGGGGGACTGGAAATTCGCCTATCGGTAGGGGATGCGAGATGAGACTAGTGGGATAAATTGAGCAGCAAATGAAAGATTTCCGCGCTACTTGGCGTCGGAGACGAAAATTGGCAAAATCACCGCGCACAGGCAGGCATTCACTGGCAGCACCCGAGCCTTTGCAGCTTTGAGGTGAGAGCCTCTGTGTGTGTCTGCCTGCCTGTCTGCCTGCCTGCCTGCCTGTCTGTCTGTCTGTCTGCCTGTCTGTCTGCCTGCCTGTCTGCCTGTCTGTCTGTCTGCCTGTCTGCCTGCCTGCCTGTCTGTCTGCCTGCCTGTCTGCCTGTCTGTCTGCCTGCCTGTCTGTCTGCCTGCCTGCCTGTCTGTCTGCCTGTCTGCCTGTCTGTCTGCCTGACTGCCTGCCTGTCTGCCTGCCTGCCTGTCTGTCTGCCTGCCTGCCTGCCTGTCTGTCTGTCTGTCTGTCTGTCTGCCTGCCTGTCTGTCTGTCTGCCTGTCTGCCTGTCTGTCTGTCTGTCTGTCTGTCTGTCTGTCTGTCTGTCGTCTGTCTGTCTGTCTGTCTGTCTGTCTGCCTGACTGCCTGCCTGTCTGTCTGCCTGACTGCCTGCCTGTCTGCCTGCCTGCCTGTCTGTCTGTCTGTCTGTCTGTCTGTCTGTCTGTCTGCCTGACTGCCTGCCTGCCTGTCTGCCTGACTGCCTGTCTGTCTGTCTGTCTGTCTGTCTGCCTGTCTGTCTGTCTGTCTGTCTGTCTGTCTGTCTGTCTGTCTGTCTGTCTGTCTGTCTAACTATCTGCCTAAACATGTCTACCTACCTACCTACACTGTGCCTACCTACCTACATACCTACCTACCTACACTGTACCTACCTACCTACCTACCTACCTACCAACCAACCTACCTACCTACCTGCCTACCTACCTATACCTACCTACCTACCTACCTACCTACCTACCTACCTACCTACCTACCTACCTACCTGCCTACTGAAATTTGTAATCATTGCAGGGCAGACTGAATAAACGATTAGGCTAAAGAGTATAAACTTCGAACATGACCCTTCGAGTCCACCAAGCAAAGATAATTCGTCACAAAGATAATTCTTTTTTTGTTCAGCCAGGCTATCCCATACCCCGCAGAGAAGTCAGTGAAACATTTACTCCTATTTTTCGCTCAAAAGCAGCTTCAAGTCAAAGGTACGCAGCAGCTGTCACGGCAAAGAGAAAAAGAAAGTGTCAGCTTTCACGGAGGCCTCGTACAGGAAGCAGACTCTGGGAACAAAGGAGTGACGCCCAGCTGCCTGAAGCGCCACTGCAATTCGCGGCTCGCAATTGCAGGCCTCGCTGCCCCAGGGGCTGCTGCAGCCCCGCTGCCATGCGGAGCCTCAGCCTCCGTATTTTCAAGTTTTCAACACCCCAGCGGAAATCGCAGGCCTTACCCGAGTGCGTGCGGTAATTGCTGCGTTTAACTGCGAGAACAATGGTGGCCTGCTTGAGCCGAACGTGAGGCTGCTCAGCTGCCTGACAAAGAAGTCCTCAGGTGCCGAGGCCGCGGCTTCCCAGCTTTAGCACGAATTTGGTCTCCCAATAGCTTTGCAAAATTACGTAGGATTACAAAGAAAGCACATGGGTGCAGCTAACTTAAATACTGAAGTCCTTAAAATTAGAGGCGTGCGCACTTGGACGCTGACTTCTAATATCGCGATCGAGTGATCAACGAGTTTCTAAATCAACCTGGTGCTTCCAATGCAGATACTTGGTCCAAGAATCCCTGGCCTGGTGCTTCCAATGCAGATACTTGGTCCAACACTCCCTGGCCTGGTGCTTCCAATACAGATACTTAATCCAAGAATCCCTGGCCTGGCGCTTTCAATGCAGATACTTGGTCCAAGAATCCCTGGCCTGGTGCTTCCAATGCAGATACTTGGTCCGGGACTGCCTGGCCCTAACAGTTTCTGAAGCAGATTGGAGCGAATACTTTTAGCACAGTGTCTGTGTGCCATCTGCAGCTTTTCCGGTGCTTCTCTATACGGATAACCTAGCATGGCTGCCCACCCACGCTCGCAGACCGACAGCCTCCTCAACCAGAATGCCGATCCGCTCAGCGATCGCCGCCTTGGCGCTGCTGCTCTGCAGTTTCGCGTCAGTTGGCCAGGCGGCCCCGGCAGCCGCCGACGACGAAGTCCAGATGATGAAGCGGCTGGCCGAGCTGCTGAACGGCGGTGCCGACCTGGACAGCTCCGAGCTGGAGCAGCTGCTGCTGCTGCAGGACCTGCAGCGCCTGGGCCCGGACGTCGCGCCGAGCAAGCAGCTCGCGCAGCAACACGGAGCCTCGTCGTCCATCTTCAGGCTGAAGCGGCGCCACCGGAGCCGTGGAAATTAGCGGAACTGCACCAGCGGCTGCAGTAACTGAAAAATGGACTGTCAGTCACTATGCCAGCACTAGCTGGACTATTTTGAAACAGCACCCGCGCCCAGAAATATATATTACAGATTTTACTTCAGAGCCTGAGCCAAACAGCAGCTGCGGAAGTCATCTTGCCGATGCCCAGCGCATTCAATGACTGGCGGATATGCTGCATAAGCAGCATCAAGTTGGCGAACCAGTTTTGCGAGCTTCATTTATTTGCTCCGTCATCCTCCCATCCTTCGGCCTGAAGCACTACCATTGATACTGCTGCAGCTGCCTATGCGATACTGGCAGATCAATGGCTTTAACGTAGTGCTACTTACAGTAGTTTAGAGTTCCTCCTCCGATACAAGAATTTCCCGTGTTACAAGACCCAATCCATCAATATTACAAGAATTTCCCGAGTTACAAGACCCAATCCATCAATATTACAAGAATTTCCCGTGTTACAAGACCCAATCCATCAATATTACAAGAATTTCCCGTGTAACAAGACCCAATCCATCAATATTACAAGAATTTTCCGAGTTACAAGACCCAATCCATCAATATTACAAGAATTTCCCGTGTTACAAGACCCAATTCATCAATATTACAAGAATTTCCCGAGTTACAAGACCCAATTCATCAATATTACAAGAATTTCCCGTGTTACAAGACCCAATTCATCAATATTACAAGAATTTCCCGAGTTACAAGACCCAATCCATCAATATTACAAGAATTTCCTGTGTTACAAGACCCAATCCATCAATATTACAAGAATTTCCCGAGTTACAAGACCCAATCCATCAATATTACAAGAATTTCTTCCGAGCGTTTTGCTCTAAACGTTATCAGACACCCCCTCAAGTTTACCAGAATATATTACAATATTTACTAGAACTTCTCTGTTCCAGAACTGATTCTTCAACATCACCATTCTTCAAAGGTTTTATGCTTCCGTGGCTTTGCTCCAAAGCTTATTAGAAGTGCTAGCAGAGCAGGAGGACTCAAAAAATAGCGAATTTATTGTATAACAAAATGACATTTCAGATACCAAAAGTGTTAGACAGATAAAACTAGGCTAGGCTTTTGAGTAAAAATTTTTATAAATAGGACAGCGGCTCTTCAATGATGTCACCGATAGAGTGTGGGGATGCGTGATCAAGCTAAGTTTACGCAAAATTTACATACAGATAACACTACTTATAGGCACAAAAGACTTTCAAAGTATCCAGAATAGTGTACGATTATACATGTACAAGACATGATTATACACGAGCTATGATCGTACATTTTCAATCAGCGACAACCAACTGCAGCGCATCCGTTTCCTACCCCCGGAGAGCAGCCACCCCTCCAACTTCCTACCCCCGGAGCAGTCACCCCTCCAACTTTCTACCCCCGGAACAGCCACCCCCCAACTTCCTACCCCCGGAGCAGCCACCCTCCAACTTCCTACCCCCGGAGCAGCCACCCTCAACTTCCTACCCCCGGAGCAGCCACCCTCCAACTTCCTACCCCCGGAGCAGCCACCCTCCAACTTCCTACCCCCGGAACAGCCACCCTCCAACTTCCTACCCCCGGAGCAGCCACCCTCCAACTTCCTACCCCCGGAGCAGCCACCCTCCAACTTCCTACCCCGGAACAGCCACCCTCCAACTCCCGGAGCGGCCGCCCCTCCAACTTCCCTACCCCCGGAGAAGCCACCCCCCAGCTTCCTAGCCCCGGAGAGCAGTCACCCCTCCAACTTCCTACGCGGAGCAGCCGCCCCCCCCCTAAATTCCTACCCCAAGCCAGCCATCCTCCAACTTCCTACCTCCGGAGCAGCCACCCCTCCAACTTCCTACCCGGAGCAGCCGCCCCCCCCCTAAATTCCTACCCCAAGCCAGCCATCTTCCAACTTCCTACCTCCGGAGCAGCCACCCCTCCAACTTACTTCCTACCCGGAGCAGCCGCCCCCCCCCCTAAATTCCTACCCCAAGCCAGCCATCTTCCAACTTCCTACCTCCGGAGCAGCCACCCCTCCAACTTCCTACCCCCGGAGCAGCCACCCCTCCAACTTCCTACCCCTGGAGAGCAGCCACCCCTCCAACTTCCTACCCACGGAGAGCAGCCACCCCTCCAACTTCCTACCCACGGAGAGCAGCCACCCCTCCAACTTCCTACCCTCGGAGCAGCCATATGCTCACATCTTTATAGTATCCGATAGCAGAGTATTCATTAAGAGGAGGCTGAGTGAAGATGTCAGCAGTCAGGCAATTTAGAAGGCATTGATCTCGGGAATTAATTGACAGAAATATGAGCATAGAATACTAATGGGCAGAGAACACAGCACCAGCAAAAACAATTACGCTTCGGTGATATAATGGCAGAAAAACAGCAGGCAAACTGACTGGAGATGAATAACCCTGCAGCACTTGGATTGCGTCCATTTCGTCTTATTGTTGTTGAAGCGCAAGAAAAAAATAATTGAGTTTGGTTACAGACTAAAAATTCAACGTTAGGTAAATTAGTGATACTATTTAATAGCATAGCAAGAAGCCACCCTATTCTCCAAAATACTCCACAATAGCTCCCACTCGCAATTATGTAAGCTGTACACAGATAAGACTAATGCCAGATAAAGCAACTGTGACTCGAGCAACTGACAATACACGAAGACAATCTGGATACAAGTTCAATGCAAGTATAAAACATTTGCCAATCTATCTGGTTAAAACACTGATCTACTGGACCAGCCACCAAAACGCAGCGCTTATTACTGGCACACCCAGGCGGAGCTCAGTCGCACGGCTTGTACATGACGGTGGTAACAAACTTCTTGCGATACCGGTGGATAGTTGACAGCACCACGACGCCATCCTTGATGCTCAGCGCGTACAGGTGATTCAGCATGACGTGCTCGGGCTCGGGCAGCAGGTTGGGGTCCAGCCGCGAGTCGGTGGGCCGGTTCAGGATGACCTGCAGCAGCTGCTGCGGCAGCACCGGGGGCGCCCGGTTCGGCCCGGCCGGCTGCCTGGCGGAGCCAGAAGGCACCTGGCTGGTGTAGCGGCCCGGCGGGCTGCCAGACCGGTGCCGCAGGCGCTCGGACACCTCAGACTGACCGTGCTCCTTGGACTGCGTGCTCTCGGCGATGTCCATGGCCAGAGCTTCGAACACTTCAAAATCCGAGGACTTCACCTCGAGGACATTGTTAAGCGGTCCGCCGCGGCCGGCATTTTGACGGGTCGGCTGTCGAGGCGGAATTGTGTGTGAACTACTTAGTAAGTAGAATGGAGCATGCAGCCCTTCGACTGTCAACAGTAGGGATAGAATGGCACAGCTCCATGCAAGCTAACCAAATCCAGGATTATCAATGCAGAGCAGCTTAGCGATGGAATGAACCGCCGGGAGAGGGGCTACTGACCGGGGGTTTGAAGAACGTGTGCCAAAGATGTAAAAGCAGAGTTCCTAACATTTTCGTATAACAAGCGAACAGCATGCTTACCTCTTTCGGATTGGCCTGCCACTTGCCGTCCACAATAAACTGGTACTCGTGCTCGCCCTCGGGCAAGTCCACAATGGTGTAGAAGTGGTCCTGGCTGCAATTGGGCGGGAATGCAGTGCGAGTACTGTAATACTGATTACTGCAGCTGGAACAGGGTTCGAGTAGCTGGCCAAGATGGGATGCCCACCTGAATTCCCTGGGTTCATGATGTCCCATCCGGATTCCCCGGGGTCATGATGTCCCCACCTGAAGTTATGATGTCCTGGATTCCTAGGTGACCGCACCAGAAATTTCCAGGGCTCACAACGACCCCCACCATTACTCAAGCCTCCCTATCAAACGCCAAGGCCCGGTCATTCCCTTAATGTTTACCCACCTCTTCACCAGGGGGATCTTGGCCTGCCAGTTGTTGAAGCTCCCGCTAAGAAAGACTTCCTTGCCAGCGCCGCTCCATTTGAACACGGTGGGCAGCTTGCTGGCCGTCACGTGATCGCCCGGCTGCTCGCTGATTGTCTCAGCCCGAATGCGAAATCCGTATTCCTGCTCCACGCTGCTTTGCTGAGGGGATTAAATTGAAAATACTCTGGCTGCATCCTTGCGAGCCTTCAAATAATGCTCTAGTAATCGGAACTGGCTACTGCGGTTCCCCGGTGTCATGCCAAATGGCATTAACCATCTGTCCGCCACTATGCTGACGTGGCCGAGACCTGTACGCTCACGGACTCGTCCGAACGGCAAGCTGCCGCGGCGGCCGCTCGCCAGCTTAGCGCAGCCTTCAAGATCGAGCCGAAGAGCAAGTGACCAACACGGCACTGCATCGTCGCACCGGGCTCGTTTATCAAAGCGACCTGCTGCGCCCTCAGCGACTCCGGCTGGCAGGCCACATCATCCCCGCTGACGCTGCAGGCACCCTACCGCCGAGGACAGGCGCTCACTCGCCGTTTCGTCCACTGCCCGCTGGCTGACGCCGGCGCCCGGGATTTAGTCGGCTATGTTGGCGCTCAGGCCTTTGTTTGTTTTTCAAACAACAGACAGCAATTTTTATTACCTTTCAAAATTTTATTTCCTGCTTTAAACGATGTATATTTCATATTGATGCACGGATCACATATTTGGCATCACTCGTCTCGATCCCGGAAACATGGGGTAGAGTGCCAATCTGCCAATTTTTATCTGCCAATGGCGGATCGACCTTACAAATGACATTAACGACTTTACCCTCGTGTTTAGCTACCAGTGCCCAGAGAAATTCGTTTCACATTCGTCTCTCGCTACTCATGAGTAGGCCAAGCAGCACAGAAGCCCCAGGCCAGGCTCACCTTGATCAGCGCAGGATAATCAACAGCCTCGTCAGGCAGGTCCAGAGAGCCGCCGCGGCGTGGACCCCCGCCGGGCAGCTGGCCGCCATCGTCCATGCGGGCGGACGGTGTCCGAGATCGACTGTCCGAGTTTCCCATTGATGATTGGAGATAACTTTGAAGAATGCGAGATTCAGTGACTTTGGTGTAGGGGCAGGGCGGGAGAGTGCTGCTGAGTGCTCAGTGCTAGATGCCAATGGGCGGAAGAATGAACTGCAATTGAGGGAGACAACTGCTGCAACTGCAAACAGAAAGGAATATAGGCTCCAGTCAGTTAGTCATAATGCATTAGCCTAGTATAAAATTACATATTGATCATTATCCTTAATTTAGGACTATTCATTGTTACTAAGTAAAAATTTAAGAGAGCCAAGTTGAAAGCACATTGTGCTCAGATTGAGTACTGAGGCTTTAGGAGAAGTGAAACATCATACATGCGCAACCTCCAAAATTCGGTCGGCCGTGCGACTTAGCTTTAACAAAAAATGCGACAGTTTTTGACTAAAAATGCGACTTACATGTAAAAGAAAGCCTAAAGCATAAATAACGCAACTTTGGGTAGACGGCAGGAGTAACTATGACTGTCTTATAAAGGCAAAATGCCTCGTCATCTACTTAGTACTACTTGGGGTATTTATTCGGGTGGGCATTTTTGTGATTTCCTTGGTTGGCTGCCAAATTGGTCAGCCAGATTGGCCAACCGACTGTTGCGCATGTATGTGAAACATTAAGAATCAAGTTTATGGAACATGGATTTGGGAGCACTGATTACCACAAACTCAGAGATGGCATTTGGTCTGAGCACACTTATTAGACAAGAAGATGCAGGTCTATTGTTTAAGGTCAACTAAATAAAATAGGGCTAGATACTGAATACACATACCATGTGCTTCCAGCAATGAGTATAGTTATTAGTTAGACATTTTCAAAACTATGTTTTATAAATATAAAGGCAGTTGTTATTTGTCTGGTGACTGGAAAAATAGCCTTTTTGCTATTTGTCCAGTTAAATTGCTAACACAAACTTGTATCTATTTGTTTTGTGATGAATATTCTAGATTTTTTAAGACCTTTTCTCATATTTTTTTTAGAGGCAGGGGGGTTGTGTGCACCCTGGCGCAATTTAAGCGTCATTGGCACACAACCAGTGAGAGGCATTACTGCCCATTCCGCCAACTCCCCTGAGCAGGCATACAAGCGCGCGGATACGTTACACAGGCACACACTCACATAGGAGTGTACAGCGGCCCTAACTTTTATCAATTGTTAGGCATGTACACTTCACTGCGCCTTGGGGGGGGGGGTTGGCTCTCAAGGCCGTTAATTGCACAAGCAAGCCAAGCCAAGATTCCAATCCAGCCCCAAATTAATGTGGCTGCACTTGGAATCGAGCCTGGGTCGCAGCACACCAGAGCAGCTGCGCTACCGCTGGGCTACGGCCCCCCATCCCTTTTCTCATATACTGATTCATATTTTGTTGTATACTAGTGTAAGCAAAGCAGTGTATTCAATTTGGCATAATTTGGTGTAGACACACACTAGTATAACAACATAATAATCAAGATACAAGTAAAAAGTCTTTGAAGTCTAGGAATACTCACCCTTGTAGTTTCTATAAAATAGATATTTCAGCATTATCAATTTAACTGGACAAATAACAAAATGCCTATTTTCCAGTATTAACTGGATGAATAGGAAAGCATGGCCATTATCTAGTAGAGACAAATAACCACATCACTATTCGTTCAGTCACCAGACAAATAACAACTGCCAAATATAAAAAGACAAGCTTAAAAAAACTGACATTTATAAAAATAAGGACTTTTTAAAGTCTTTAAAATTTAAACTCGAAATCTAAAACCTTTTTTATAATTAACTAATATTAGATATTAGATATAATTGAAATTTTGACAAAATTCTCATTTTTTTCACTTTTTCAATAGGTTAGAATTGTTGCCCCCAATCAGAAAACAATTTTTAATATGTTCAACTATGTAAATATTTCAAGAGGAAAATTGTGCTGTATCGCACACTGAGATGCACTATAGTTTATATAAGTTCAAGTTCCTTATTCTATGCCGTTTGTTTGCACTAATCGCCTCTAAGCATTCTATCGCTACAGTTTCTTCTATGGTAATTAACCCAGCCCAAAGTTCCTAGAGCTCACCCTTCTGATCTCTTTCAAATAAGAAATATAAAGAATCTTAAGCTCATGAGTTAAATACTTCAGCCGGAGTTCAATTCACAACAATGGCGTCGCAGCTCAGCGAACTGCCGCTGGATAAACCTGACCGAGCACAGGTTTGGCTGACTGCCTTTCAAGCGCTGGCCAGAGCGAAAGGCTGGTCTGATTCAACCGAAAAAAAAACGATCGCTGACAACTTTCTCGCTATCTGTGGACTCACCGCGCTTGAAAAGCTGCAGAGTCTGGTGTCGCCACGCCCACTCACGGAGCTCTCATTCGAGGATATTCAGACGACATTTGTCACGTATCTGCGCCCCAAAGAGAAACTGATAATCGCTGAGCGCGCGCGATTCTTCAAGACGCAACAACTGCAAGGAGAAAGCATTTCTGATTTCGTCAGTCGTCTCCGCCAGGCGGCCACTGACTGCAAGTTCGACAACCTCAAGGCATGCAGAAGCCCTTCCGAGGAGCTAATCAGTACGGCACTCATCACAGGATATAGCAAAAATGGCAAACATTTTTCTACAATCTTCCTATGTATTTTAGGTCTAAGACTAATATTTGTAAGGTTGCAAAGGTTTTGGTAGCAATTTTCAAGTTTTCTATAATAAATTATTTTGACAATAAACTTAAAAAAGTAATAGAGTTTATTAAAGTAAAATTGAGATATGCACAAGTCTTTAAAATGTTACCAAGTCTTAAAAACAATGTTATATAGTACCTTGTTTTTCAAATTCTATTTTAACAAATGTGAATTAAAACAATTTTCTCTATAGCATCTCTTATCTAAAATTAGTGAATTCTTTCATTATTGAGAAATAAGAACACTTGTATATATACAGTATAGTGCATTCAATTTCATTATTGGAAGTGTGGGATACTGGATAGGGCTTATAAAAATACTAGGGCCTAGCCTATTAATTATAGTAGTAGCAATGCCAATATTCTAGGCCCTAGTTTGTTTTTCAATATTATTTTTAAATTTGAATCAATAGGCCTACTAACAAGGCTTACAACATACAACATGCCATACAACATGCCATATTAGAAAATTATATAGCCAAAAGGGATAAAAAATAGATATACATAATATCAGAAAATGCTCTTGGGCTTAGCTTTGCTCTAGGGTATCTACTGCTTTATCTGCCATTCTATCTATTCAATTGCTAGTAGCTAGGTATTTTTATTGCCCTATCTATCATTTTATTTATTGCTCTAGCTAGGCTCTAACTAGGTCTTCATATAAAAACAAAAAATTCTCATTTTTATCAAAAAGGTCACATTCTGTAATACATTTTGGCTATTAAAAAAGTGATTTTTAGGCCCTAACAAAAATGTTATTAACTTTTTATTACTGAACCAAATATTTAAAGTAGGGCCTAAATATTTTTTAATTTTATATTGATTAGGGCCTAATGTCCGGAGTGATAAGGCAAAGATGGGGCAAGTGGCGATCAACGCGAGGCAGGCCCCAAAGCGATTTGGGGACGCATTGTTCGAGTGTATTGATTAGAATTGAAAATTGATTGATTACAATTGATTAGAGAAATAAAAAAAGACAAATTTTGAGTGGCAACAGTGCCCTCATGCACTGAGCTGAGCAACATATAAATACACTTATAAAGCACATGCACACCTAGGGGTTAGGGGTGCTAGTCAGCATGTATATAGCATATAAAACCAGTATAAGTACAAGGCAATAAAAAAAGAGGGCAGCAAGGCAGGTCACTCTGCCATTAAAACTGGGTAAAGCCCACTTGCTTTACCTGCTCATAATAACATAGGCCTAGCCTATTTTTGTTATAAACAAAACTGAATTCAAAAAAATTTCAAAACCTCATTGAAGTCTACTTATAAATTATAATAGAATTATTTGTTAAATAATTTTTGCATTGAATAGTCTGATTCTTTTCTTTCTTAGAGCCCAAAAATGTAAAACAAATTAACAATAACAGTTAAATATCTAAATGTATTGATAATTAATTTGTTTATTATAATTAATTGCTATACCATGATGCAAAAATACTAGGCCTACTTGAAGTTTAAATAGGATAATAGTATATAACCTAGAAAAAAGTTATTAAAAACTTTTTGTAGGAATAGCCATCTCTACAAAAATAAGCAATGGCTTAACTTGAATCCCAATATTAGTAGCTTGGCAACTAATTTTTCAATCTTATGCATCTCTTTTTAAAGGTCCTTTTACATATTATAACCTTTTGACCATAGATATCTTCATGCTTTATGCATATAAAACTATTTTAAGAGTTCCTAAGATATCAGTATAAATTCAAATATTATGGAGATATATTCTGCATAAAATTACATAGGCCTAGTCAAATTATTACTAAACATTAAAATAGTACTTTTGTGTTGTGATATAGTGATAGACACTAATAAACAATTTAGCTGCTAAGTGCTAATATATGTTAAACTTTAACTTGTTTCATATTTTGGAACAAAAAAATCAAATTCAAGCAAAAATAATTTAATGAACAATTTTATAGTAGGCCCTAGGCTATCCAATCCAAGAAAAATGCTTTACAAAAATTTTGAAAAAAGATACAAAAAGTTTGGTAACTTATTGTCCAGTTGTTTCAGATTTGTAGGCAATATAATACTTTAAAGCGATTCTCTATATTTGACCAATTTTCAAAATGACAAAGGTAGATGTCTTGTCTAATTTGTACTCAAACAAGTGACATCTAGGCTAGTCTAGGCCTATACACTAGGAATATTATATATAAATATAAAACATAATATTGGGCCTAGCATAGGGCCATATTGACCACTAAAGTTAAGTAGCGATTAGGCCATAGGCTCGATAAAAGCCTTTAGCAAGTTTAGGGGGCCTAATTTGCTTTAAAAAGTCTATTTTGCAACAGAATGTACGTATTTCTACTACATATAGGGCTGCACGGGCCTGTAACTTTCAAGCCAATTAGCCAAGCAAGCTGAGTGCAAAATATGTGGCCTAAGCCTATCAGCCAATGCAAGTTGCAAATGGTTATTAAACTTATTACTGTAATAACCAAATGGTACAGTACTAGCAGTAAGCAGCACTGCGTGTCGACTACTGGTGGTGGCAGTGGCACCATCTGAGTCTGACGGCACGACTGTTAGGCCACTGCTATTTAAATGACGTTCATGCAGGAACTTGACAGAAGAATAAAATTATAAACTCGAAAGCTTTATTTGCTCGAAGCTTTATTTTTTATAATTCAACATTAAACTTTGTTACTTTGAGGCTTTGAGCGAACTATTAGGTAAGCTTTTGGGTAAATTTAAATTTGCCACCGTGACACACTTCGCGTTCATCTGCTTATGTACATTTCGTCAGTCCGGCCGAAGCCGAACCATTCTAACAAGTGCTAGCACTAGCACCTGAAAATTCACGATGCAGATTAAGAAAAACTCCAGCCACGCCACTTTCAAAAAGCTGAATGGTGGCCCTAAAAGTACATGTATTTCTTTATACACAACGCTACTGGCTATCTTTACCGCGCAATTCCTGTACAGTAATTAAATAATTGCACAACTAACTTACAGCTCGGCTTTCATTTATACCAAACTCGATGTGAGCCGACTTAAGTGGGACCACTGCTCAGCAACTTCGTTGGGAAGCTCTTCATCTCCCGCAATTTCCTGTCTGCACAGCTGCTGAAAAAGTAGTTTGACTAAAAGTCACAGCCGGCAAGAGCTGTAGTACTTCTGACGGTGACAAACTAGCTGTAAACGACTCTGAGTTCCACTGCCATTGTCTTTAGGATGGTCATCCCAGCTAAAATTGAAAATTTGTTTTTATGGGTCATAAAGGCGAGCTTTTTCTACTGAGTCGCAGCTAGTTCCCAGATCGTCGGCGAAATTGTCACACTTTGTCATGATTTAAAATGCCAGCGACATCAGTGAAGTCAGTTCGATCGTTTTAAATTCCCAGATGGTGCAGGATGAAAGCGCGATAATGAAGAACATCCTGAATGTACCTGAGACCGACGACTCTGAGCCCAGAGAAAACGAAGTGAATCCCGGCCGTTTACCTCCTCTAATGCCAATCGAATGTGCTGCAGAACGCCTTTTCAGTGTCTGCTAAAACTGCGATCGGCTCCAATCATCGGAACCTTTGTGGAAATTGATCGGACCAACTTGAAGTAGCTGGTCTTGCTTGCAAATTAAAGTCCGCTGAGTGCATGAGTTCTATAGCTTACCCAAAAACAGAATGCGAAGTTTTGTGCTCACTTTCTGTTTTGGAGATAATACAGCTGTGAATAATTGAGATAGTGAATCAGGTTTATGAGCATGAAGGGACTCGATCTTCATGATGCCAAGAGGTACCCGGATGCCCGGAATTCTTTCATCAGTTCGATTTCGATGTCGCAGGCGGTTTCAATGTGCAAGACCTGTGACGTGTAGCTCTTGCAGACAATGCAAAGGAAGCAGCTGCATCGATGCCGTTCGAACATGAAACAAGGAGTCAACTCCTGGGTTAGGTAGTCAGTACACGTAGGTGGTGATTATTGTTGGCCTGTGGAAAATCAAGACTGCTTATAGGGCTGATATTTTTCTTTCCCTTAAGTATAAACGCTAGCTTGTACGTACGTACATATAATACATTGTATAACGTACATTCGCGCTAGCTTTAAGAGAAACTTCATGTACGCGCACTACATTTCTGGAAACAATAACTTAAATTTGAATTTTAAAGGAGTGCAGATGGTGACAAGCCAGCCTCTGGTGACACTTTTCTTTCAACTTTTTAAAATCATTGATGGGTCATATAGTGATCATGCAGCGGAATTTTACTGACGGCCTGATACGTAGGATGACTCTTCCGATGTGTTCTGCTCTACCCGGTTACACTGCCTGCTCTCTACCCAGTTGGCAACTTTGCCAGTAAAACCCATGTTCACTACTACAGGTATGCTATCTGTATGCTAAGCAGATGGTAGTCGTGCAATGCTTAATTGATTTCTGGAAGCAAAAAAAGAAAGCCACACGAAGGACGCGATGAAATTATACTAGCTAAGAGATAATTAAATAAATAGATCATATACATAGATAGATAAAAATTAGATCGATTATATGTTCTTTGAACAAACGTTTTTCCGCAAAACACATTTTCGAGTGCTTAACTGCATCATAGATAGTGAAAAAGGATATCAAAAGTTGTAATATTAATTGAAAATAAAATTAGTTTAACGACACGAGACAACATTTATTGGCCGTGAAACAAACCTCATTTCCCAGGGTTGGAAAGCCAACTGAAAAAGTATTTGGCTGTAACAAAAAGCAAAAGAAGAACTTAAAATCCCTTAATTTTTCTCAAAAGTCCTCTCCGCCGCATTGGTGCAGGATACGATGTCTTACAGGGATTAAGGTTACCTAATAACTCATTGTGGCGGACGACTATTGCTATGCACGGCATAGAAAATAGAAGCATGTAGTTTTTTATTACACAACCGTTAAAATTATTCTGCCTATCAGCTTTACTTGAGTAAAAAAATTCACAAAACTTATACAAATTTTAGCTGCATTGAGCTGAGCAATCAAAACACTGGGATTGAATTACATCGCGTGGCTTGATGGATTTGCAATCATTTCATTTGCTTTTTAAGCACATAAGCAGCCAAAAAGTTTAAAGGAAGAAAGTACACAAAGGCACACACAATATTCGAGGGGTGAATCGAACTCGTGATTGAGGGTGATTCGAGGGGTGAATGGTGGTAGAAACGTTTTTCTCCATATCTCTTGGCAGCGGGTGCAGACAATGAAGCATCCAGAAACTTTAAATAGGGTGGAAGAGTGCCCAGACAACGGCGAAAGTCGAGCAGAAACACGTCTCTCTTGGAGTCCCACGTCAGACCAAGTACTTTCTCAGCATGACCGATACTGTTCGGTGGCAGAATGGATTGGAACTCTTCAGAGTTAGATTGCCATTGTCTAATATTCATAACGGCCAGTCGAAACAACTCTTGAGCATCGTGGTAGAGAACTGCGGCTTCTTTCACAGTGTCACAGCTGGTTGCCAGATTGTCGACATACATATCGCGTGAGAGGATTTTAGTTCTATCGCCGAAGGCGGCTTGGAGATTCTGGAGATGTTGCAGGATGGTGATCTTCAAGAGAGCCGGTGAGCAGGTCAATCCGAACGGGTCTCTGCAGAATCGGTAGTGGATTATCTGGTTGTGATCTAGTTCCGAATCCCTTGAATGGAACCACAGGAAGCGCAAAAAGTCTCGATCTTCCAGGTCGACTCCGACTTGCAGAAATGCCTTCTCGATATCGACCAGTATGGCTGGTTGGATGGATTAGTAGAGCTGGAATCTGTGGGAACTCTGCTGTTCTGCTGGTCCTACTTGCAAAAGATCGTTACTGGACAGATCGTCTTTGTGCAGCTTGGCGGATCCATCGTAGACAACTCGGAGCTTGGTGAATTCATTGTTTGACTTCACGACGTAAGAATTTGGCAGATAATGAACCGATCGATATCAATGGTTTGCATAAGTCCGCGGATGGAACTCTCTCAATGACGCCGGTCTGCTCCTGCTCCTCAATGATGTCACTGTACTTCTTCAGGTGCTCCGGAGACTTGTGCAAACGTTGCATCGTCGAACGAAGGCGACTCAGGCGAGATCGAAGTGACTGTCGAGTGAACGAGTATTGTCTAGTTGCTTCCAAGGTAGCTTGACGGAATACCTGGAATCGAATAGTCGAGGAGCGCAATCGAACGAGTTTTCCTCTGGTTTTGAGAAGGGATCGGTGATTCCTAGAGTTTCTAGCTTCCAGAAGCTTGTGAGTTCATCTGCAGCTTCTTCTCTGACTGAGCAGCACCGTGTTTGAACTGCTGTGCAAGCAGCGTTATCATCTGCTTGATCATACTTTTGGCTAGGCGGTCGAAAGTCAGTGGTCCGCACAAAACAAAGCCGAGTTTCGTTTCCATAGCTACTGGACCGGAGGCACCACGGACTAAATTTCCTGTGACGATTTGATAGTATTGATCGGATCCAATGAGAATGGAAATTGGCGTTGAAGCGTCACGTGGATCAAAGGGATCAGCAAGATCTAGGCCACCGAGATGGTCATAGTTGGTAACAATGACCGAACGTTGCGGTTGGCAGATATCTTTGACGATACTGGCGTCGAGTCGGATAACTTGCGGCGAGTCGATTTTCTGAAGAGTCAGCGTGACCTTGCCCGAGTCGACCACTGAGGTGAGGCCTGAAAAGGCTGATATTTGAAGCCTTTCGGACTTCGTCGACTGGAGGCCGAGAAGCTGGCAAACATCTTCGCGGATATAGGTTCGATTGCTACAGTATCGAGCAACACGCGTACCATCAACTCGCGATCCCCTCCAGAGCTTAGCAAAATTGCCTTTGCGGCGGGCAGCACGACAGACGCGGATTGCGCTGAATGAACATTGGGAGAACTGCCTGCTGATGGTGATGAGTGGTCAGATCGGAGTCGATTTGAGTTAGGCACGTAGTACTCTGAGTCGTTTCATCCATGGTTGCGATGTTCGAGTGCTCCTTTCGAGGAGCGGGTTGAGCGTCCTGCAAAAGGCGCTGAGAAGAGACAGTCAAACATCGGTCCTTCCGTGAGAGAAGCTGAGGTGGTCTCTTAGATTTTGTGGTTGGACCGTCCTTGGTGTTCGATTGTTCAGAAGCTGTGCAAATATTGGAGTGATGATTGCCAGAGCAGATTCGGCAGCAGCGGCGATCGCTACACGCCTTTGATAAGTGACCAGTTCGAAGGCACCTGAAGCAACGATCATTGTTCTTCAAGAATTTGATCCTGGCAGCCACGGAAGAAATCGTAGAATACTTCTCAGAAATGTGGCCGGACCCACAATAGGTGCAGAACACCTTGAAGGAGGACGCTGGCCGAAAATCTGTCTGCTTTTGACTCGAATGTGAAGCTGTGGTCTTGTTTGAGACCAGAGTAGATGCAGAAGCGAGTTTAGGAATCGTTGAGGTGCTGCCTCCCTTTTCGGATTCTCGAGCGGGAAGCTTCTGCGATGCAGTCATACCAGCTGCTTCTCGGATGTCGATCTCTTTCTGCAGGCACTCTAATAGAGCCTCAATGGAATCAATCTCATTACCAGCCAGGTTGGCTGAACGGTGCAGTTCGAGTCGAAGTTCAGTCCGGCAGCGACGCAGCAGAGATGGAAGCAGCAGAGCCTCATACGACGAGGAAGAGACACCCTGGTTACTAAGGCTTTGAGTAAGCGCAGCTACATCATCACGAAAGTGCTGCAACCCAATGAGTGTGGTGTCTACGAGTTGGAGGTCGGACAGTTGAGTCATAAGGTCACGAATAATACTCTCGGGTTTGCCATAGCGGTCCTTGAGTACTCACAGCAGCTCGATAATTTGACGATGTAACGGAAAAACCTCGGATGCAAGAACGAGCCGAATCACCAAGGCAATCTAGCAGATAATTAAATTTATCTATGTCAGACAATGAGCTATTCGAATCAATCGAGGACGAAAATTGGTCCCAGAATGATTACCAGGTCGCGACTGTACCATGAAATGTCGGGATCTGACGCTTCAGCAGCCGGACGCTGGGTTCAGTTGACCTCAGTCCCGGAGCTGGACTGGTCTGCATTTCAGGTTGATCTCTCGAAGAAAACCTTTCTAACAATTTGATCGTCTGCTTACATTTGAGGGAGTATTCTTGAACAGAATCCTGCTCTTCATCCAAACTCTCATCCGGAATTCCAAATTCTAACTCATCATCCATTTTTCCAGCTGATTCATCTTGGTCTTTAAAAGCTCCAGCAGTGAGTCTGCCTCTGCTAACGTCTTAGCCACCGGTGTTCCACCCTTATCTAGAAGTGCTTCCGCCTTGCCTTCGTAATACCCGAACGAACAACAGCTCTCCGTTGAACTAGCTCCCCACATTGGGCGCCATGTTGTGAATTTTAATGCAAATAAAGTAGAGTTGAAAACGCTTAATTGAAGTTTGTAATTAACGAGAGAGGTTGAGGAGCTAGAGTCCCCGTGCGCGAGCCTAAATAACTGATTTGCCGATTTATTCATTTGCTTAGATAAGAAAAGTGGGGGGTTGAACGTACACATTTAAAGAGAAAGATAAGCGATGGACGACGGGGGGTTGGCGTACATGGGGGCCGAGGCGCTGATCAATTAAGAATACGGTGGATGGTTAGGCAGAGAGGGGAGCAAGTGCAGGCGCACTCATTCAAATAACAATTTAGCGACATGCCCGGCCTGTCAGGCTAGACAAGCACTATGAATGCTACAAAAAGTACCTCACAAGAGTTCAAAGATATCACCTACATGCATGCATAGCCCAGTGAAAACTTCATAGCCCAGTAAAAGTGGACCATTGGTCATCTTTGTCAAACCCATCACTCTTTCTTAACTCGTGGCAAAAAGTCGTTTCTAATCCATATTCCGTCCCATTCACCAAATGTGGCAATTTGCTGCACTTGGAAGCTACCCATGGACAGCAAAGAGAAGTTCCTCGAGATCATGAATTGCGTCACAAACTCGTAATAGTTAGAAGATTGCGGTCGCTGACCGAGCTTCCGCCAGAACTCCATCTGCAGCGCCATGATGTTGAGCTCGCTGAACAGCCTCTCGCCAGTCTTCATGAACAGGTGCTCACCGGACTCGATGTCCATCTTGACGACCACATTCTTGGTGCCGATGTGCGCTCGAAGCTCGTCCGCTTTGACAGTGGTCACGGGAATCGTGTCCTCGATTAACTTCGTGACCTGCCGTTTCCAGTCAGCCAATCCGACTGAGCCGCTTCCAGCGTGGCAGCCAAAGTCGTCGGCGTTATAGCTGATCCGCTTGACCGCCACGTCGTCACTGATGAAGCCCCAGAAAAGTTTCATTTTGTCATCAAGCAAACCCAGCCTCTTTGCTGACATCTGCAACCTGGCCAATGCACGAATGTTTGCATCGATGGCCACCACGGGATACCCGAGCTCTCTGGCCTGCAGGCTGTAGATCCCGACGTTGCTGCCGACGTCAAGGAACGTCACCGAGTCTGTCGGAAACTGCTTTAACAGGTTGAGCATCGTCCGAATTTCACCAGTTTCCCAG
>NIVC01001920.1:92672-142672 GCA_002269645.1 Macrostomum lignano | reverse complement strand
TGATAGATTGATAGATTGATAGATTGATAGATTGATAGATTGATAGATTGATAGATTGATAGATTGATAGATAGATAGATAGATAGATAGATAGATAGATAGATAGATTGATAGATTGATAGATTGATAGATTGATAGATTGATAGATTGATAGATTGATAGATAGATAGATAGATAGATTGATAGATAGATAGATAGATAGATAGATAGATAGATAGATAGATAGATAGATAGATAGATAGATAGATAGATAGATAGATAGATAGATAGATAGATAGATAGATAGATAGATAGATAGATAGATAGATAGATAGATAGATAGATAGATTGATAGATAGATAGATAGATAGATAGATAGATAGATAGATAGATTGATAGATAGATAGATGATAGATAGATAGATGATAGATAGATGATAGATAGATGATAGATAGATGATAGATGATGATAGATTGATAGATTGATAGATTGATAGATTGATAGATTGATAGATTGATAGATTGATAGATTGATAGATTGATAGATTGATAGATTGATAGATTGATAGATTGATAGATTGATAGATTGATAGATTGATAGATTGATAGATTGATAGATTGATAGATTGATAGATTGATAGATTGATAGATTGATAGATTGATAGATTGATAGATTGATAGATTGATAGATTGATAGATTGATAGATTGATAGATTGATAGATTGATAGATTGATAGATTGATAGATTGATAGATTGATAGATTGATAGATTGATAGATTGATAGATTGATAGATTGATAGATTGATAGATTGATAGATTGATAGATTGATAGATTGATAGATTGATAGATTGATAGATTGATAGATTGATAGATTGATAGATTGATAGATTGATAGATTGATAGATTGATAGATTGATAGATTGATAGATTGATAGATTGATAGATTGATAGATTGATAGATTGATAGATTGATAGATAGATAGATAGATAGATAGATAGATAGATAGATAGATAGATAGATAGATAGATAGATAGATTGATAGATTGATAGATTGATAGATTGATAGATTGATAGATAGATAGATAGATAGATAGATAGATAGATAGATAGATAGATAGATAGATAGATAGATAGATAGATAGATAGATAGATAGATAGATAGATAGATAGATAGATAGATAGATAGATAGATAGATAGATAGATAGATAGATAGATAGATAGATAGATAGATAGATAGATAGATAGATAGATAGATAGATAGATAGATAGATAGATAGATAGATAGATAGATAGATAGATAGATAGATAGATAGATAGATAGATAGATAGATAGATAGATAGATAGATAGATAGATAGATAGATAGATAGATAGATAGATAGATAGATAGATAGATAGATAGATAGATAGATAGATAGATAGATAGATAGATAGATAGATAGATAGATAGATAGATAGATAGATAGATAGATAGATAGATAGATAGATAGATAGATAGATAGATAGATAGATAGATAGATAGATAGATAGATAGATAGATAGATAGATAGATAGATAGATAGATAGATAGATAGATAGATAGATAGATAGATAGATAGATAGATAGATAGATAGATAGATAGATAGATAGATAGATAGATAGATAGATAGATAGATAGATAGATAGATAGATAGATAGATAGATAGATAGATAGATAGATAGATAGATAGATAGATAGATAGATAGATAGATAGATAGATAGATAGATAGATAGATAGATAGATAGATAGATAGATAGATAGATAGATAGATAGATAGATAGATAGATAGATAGATAGATAGATAGATAGATAGATAGATAGATAGATAGATAGATAGATATATAGATAGATAGATAGATAGATAGATAGATAGATAGATAGATAGATAGATAGATAGATAGATAGATAGATAGATAGATAGATAGATAGATAGATAGATAGATAGATAGATAGATAGATAGATAGATAGATAGATAGATAGATAGATAGATAGATAGATAGATAGATAGATAGATAGATAGATAGATAGATAGATAGATAGATAGATAGATAGATAGATAGATAGATAGATAGATAGATAGATAGATAGATAGATAGATAGATAGATAGATAGATAGATAGATAGATAGATAGATAGATAGATAGATAGATAGATAGATAGATAGATAGATAGATAGATAGATAGATAGATAGATAGATAGATAGATAGATAGATAGATAGATAGATAGATAGATAGATAGATAGATAGATAGATTGATAGATAGATAGATTGATAGATAGATAGATAGATTGATAGATTGATAGATAGATAGATAGATAGATTGATAGATTGATAGATAGATAGATAGATAGATAGATAGATAGATAGATAGATAGATAGATAGATATACAGATAGATAGATAGATAGATAGATAGATAGATAGATAGATAGATATACAGATAGATAGATAGATAGATAGATAGATAGATAGATAGATAGATAGATAGATAGATAGATAGATAGATAGATAGATAGATAGATAGATAGATAGATAGATAGATAGATAGATAGATAGATAGATAGATAGATAGATAGATAGATAGATAGATAGATATGAGGTATATATCTGAGACAGGTACACAGCACTGTCAACTCAAGCCGCAGTGCAGCAGCGTCCCGCTCCAGTGAATCGGCTTCCCAGCCGGTCCGGTGCTGATGGCAAATTGCTGCCTCACCCGCGCTCGTTTTTGCCACTGAACAGGGCCGGTCTGTGCCTGACTGCCACTTCACTTCGCTGTCACGTGGTGGCAGCATGTGACAGGGAGGCTGACGCGGCATCCCTGACATATTTGAGCACAAGCAATCTCAATCTGTGAGAAAGGTTCCGGAACAGTGAGCAATTTTGAATTGGAGACAGAAAAACTGTTAACAGACTGGAAAATCAAAAGTGGCTTGGATTCAGGAAATCAGCTGCTAAGAGGGTGAGGGCTAGAGGGAGAGAGGGAGAGCTGGAGGCAGAAAAGGGAGGGCTGGAGAGAGGTCGAGAGAGAAGGGAGAGGTTGAGAGAGAATGGAGAGGTTGAGAGAGAATGGAGAGGTTGAGAGAGAATGGAGAGGTTGAGAGAGAATGGAGAGGTGGAGAGAGAAGGGAGAGGTTGAGAGAGAATGGAGAGGCGGAGAGAGAATGGAGAGGTGGAGAGAGAATGGAGAGGTGGAGAGAGAATGGAGAGGTGGAGAGAGAATGGAGAGGTGGAGAGAGAATGGAGAGGTGGAGAGAGGAGGGGGTGGGGAGTGGCGGAGGCAGAAGGTGGAGGGAGAGGCGGAGGCAGAAGGTGGAGGGAGAGGCGGAGGCAGAAGGCGGAGGGAGAGGTGGAGGCAGAAGGCGGAGGGAGATGTGGAGGCAGAAGGCGGAGGGAGAGGTGGAGGCAGAAGGCGGAGGGAGAGGTGGAGGCAGAAGGTGGAGGGAGAGGCTGAGGCAGAAGGCGGAGGGAGTGGCGGAGGCAGAAGGTGGAGGGAGAGGCTGAGGCAGAAGGTGGAGGGAGAGGCTGAGGCAGAAGGTGGAGGGAGAGGCTGAGGCAGAAGGCGGAGGGAGAGGCGGAGGCAGAAGGCGGAGGGAGAGGCGGAGGCAGAAGGTGGAGGGAGAGGCTGAGGCAGAAGGTGGAGGGAGAGGCGGAGGCAGAAGGTGGAGGGAGAGGCGGAGGCAGAAGGTTGAGGGAGAGGCGGAGGCAGAAGGCGGAGGGAGAGGTGGAGGCAGAAGGTGGAGGGAGAGGCGGAGGCAGAAGGTGGAGGGAGAGGCGGAGGCAGAAGGTGGAGGGAGAGGCTGAGGCAGAAGGTGGAGGGAGAGGTGGAGGCAGGTGGAGGGAGAGGTGGAGGCAGAAGGTGGAGGGAGAGGCTGAGGCAGAAGGCGGAGGGAGAGGCGGAGGCAGAAGGTGGAGGGAGAGGCTGAGGCAGAAGGTGGAGGGAGAGGCGGAGGCAGAAGGTGGAGGGAGAGGCTGAGGCAGAAGGTGGAGGGAGAGGTGGAGGCAGAAGGCGGAGGGAGAGGTGGAGGCAGAAGGTGGAGGGAGAGGCTGAGGCAGAAGGCGGAGGGAGAGGCGGAGGCAGAAGGTGGAGGGAGAGGCGGAGGCAGAAGGTGGAGGGAGAGGCGGAGGCAGAAGGCGGAGGGAGAGGTGGAGGCAGAAGGCGGAGGGAGAGGTGGAGGCAGAAGGCGGAGGGAGAGGTGGAGGCAGAAGGCGGAGGGAGAGGTGGAGGCAGAAGGCGGAGGGAGAGGTGGAGGCAGAAGGTGGAGGGAGAGGCTGAGGCAGAAGGCGGAGGGAGTGGCGGAGGCAGAAGGTGGAGGGAGAGGCGGAGGCAGAAGGTGGAGGGAGAGGCTGAGGCAGAAGGTGGAGGGAGAGGCGGAGGCAGAAGGTGGAGGGAGAGGCTGAGGCAGAAGGCGGAGGGAGAGGCGGAGGCAGAAGGCGGAGGGAGAGGCGGAGGCAGAAGGCGGAGGGAGAGGCGGAGGCAGAAGGCGGAGGGAGAGGCTGAGGCAGAAGGTGGAGGGAGAGGCGGAGGCAGAAGGTGGAGGGAGAGGCTGAGGCAGAAGGCGGAGGGAGAGGCGGAGGCAGAAGGTGGAGGGAGAGGCTGAGGCAGAAGGCGGAGGGAGAGGCGGAGCCAGAGGACTTCACAGAGCACGTCAATGCTAGAGGTGAGTGCGGGTCTCAGCAGCAAATTATGCATTAGACAGAGGTACAGAGAAGGACAGACAAAAGGAAAGGAGAAAGTGAAAAACGTCACGGCGGCAGGAATGGTAGCGGTTTTTTGAAACAAAAAATCCGAATTTGGGGTGCCGCCAGGTCCGGGGGCTCCGGCAGCTGAGGCCGCAGGTTTCTACAAAGAACAAAGTCAGCGGCAGCAGAGGAGCTCGAGCTCGATGCCAATTAGCGGCGGCTGAGACGGCATTGATATTCAGGCCGGGCTCCCGGGAGACTCAATCAGGCTCCGAGGTTGCGGGGGGGGATGCTGCAGCTCAATGGAAATCCATAGCGGAGTTCAAGCGCGCTCTCAAGAATCCTTCACAACAGTCTGTGAAGACGGCACAGAAACAGACAGAAAAGAAGCCGTCTCAGCCAGTTGGAGCTGTTTATAAAACTGTAAAATTCTAACTACAATTTGCGAAATAAAATGGATTGGAAAATTGACAGTTTGTCAAGCATTTTCATCGTTCCGATGGCGCGCCATCTAGAAATTGAATTTTATTTTCGTCCCGCTTGTAAAATTAATTTTTTAAGTGCCGGGCCGCTTAGACTAATGAGAGTGAGTTTTCCAGCCATGAGGCTGAGTGCAGCTGAAAGCCGCCATGGGCCGGGAGAGTCGGCCAAAGTGCACCAGCCGCCGCCACTTCCTGCGGGCTGAGGGCCGCTCGCTGCTCGGCCCAAATTTACCGCTTGCCCGCATCGCCCGAGACAGCCCAGCTCCCTCCATGAGAAGGGAGGTGCGGGCTCGGGATCTGGGGGGAGGGCTCGGGATCTGAGGGGGGCTCGGGATCTGGGGGAGGGCTCGGGATCTGAGGGGGGCTCGGGATCTGGGGGACGGCTCGGTATCTGGGGGAGGGCTCGGGATCTGGGGGAGGGCTCGGGATCTGGGGGAGGGCTCGGGATCTGGGGGAGGGCTCGGGATCTGGGGGAGGGCTCGGGATCTGGGGGAGGGCTCGGGATCTGAGGGGGGCTCAGGATCTGAGGGGGCTCAGGATCTGAGGGGGCTCAGGATCTGAGGGGGCTCAGGATCTGAGGGGGGCTCAGGATCTGAGGGGGCTCAGGATCTGAGGGGGGCTCAGGATCTGAGGGGGCTCAGGATCTGAGGGGGGGGGGCTTTTACGGGAAAGCAAAACCCGGCGCTGCATTTCGGACAGGCGAGAGCTGGCCGGACAGCTGGCCGGACAGCTGGCCGGTATCAATCACTTCAGGGGGTCGAAAATTCATCCATAATAGAGGGATGGGCAAGGAAATTGAGAGACTAGAGATGGCGAACAAAGATTAACGAGACCTGGTCGAAATTATGAGCTTCGTATCAGGAAGGCATGGCAGGTACTGCATTCGAGTCGGATATTTGCGAGTGCGGAAGAACTTGCGCTGCTTGAGTCACGAGATTGAGTTGCCTAATTTACTATATTCGAGGACTTCTTGATAGGATGCTTCGTGTAGCTGTGATAAGTTTTGAGACTGCATATGATGAAGCTGCCAGTTTCCCCTCCAGATGCTGCATTTCAAACTCCACGGTCGCCCAGCCAATTGCAGTCTCTGAATCCGCATCGCCCACGCGATCCTCTCAGCCCAGTCCCCGCATAAATGGGCCGCCGCCCCTCGCTGCCCTCACTGCGACAAAACCTCCTCACTGCGCCCCGATTCCTGGAAAAGCTCCGCTGCCCGAAGACTTCCTTGGCCATGAGCTGCTTCAGCCAGCAGGACGAGGCCCCAAGCGACACGGTGGATGTAGCCAGCGTCATTCGCCAGCTGGCCTGCAGCAACTACAGCGACGCCATCAAGGCCGCCTCGGCGGCGTTCGAAGCCGCCGAGCGCCGTCATCTGCCCGCCCTGTACGCGGCGGTGGCGGTGTACTCCGTCTGCCTGCTGTTCGGCGCCCTCGGCAACGCGGCCGTGGTCGGGCTGTTCCTGCGCAACCGGCGCATGCGCACGGGCGGCAACCTGTACATCGCCAACCTGGCGCTCAGCGACCTCGTGCTCTGCTGCTTCACCCAGCCGCTCAACATCGTCCGGCTGTTTCAGCGGTACAGCGGCTGGCACTTCGGCTTGGCGCTGTGCAAGCTGGTGAACACGCTGACTGGAGTCAACGTGTTTGTGTCCACCTACGCCATCATCGCCATCGCGCTGGACCGCTTTCAGGTAGCAGGCTTATCGGCTTTTCCATTGCCAGCACAATTCAATATGCTCTACACGCCTCACCAGCATCCCATTTTGCCTATTCCCCCCGCTATGCACTGCTGGTCTGTTTGAAAAGATGTCCCGCTCTGAAGATTTCTGTGACAGAGAGTGATTCTATTGTGCAGTTCCATTATCCCTCAGTCAAAGCTCCCATGCGCCTAATGCAACCGAATGGCGCTTATTTTTAGTTCAATAGACTTCAGGGGCCGAGCTCAGGATGAGCAGGCGTTTGGTGTCTTCCTAGAAATTAATTCCCCCACGAACTCTTGGCCGCCTCCCCCTCCTCGGGCAGCGGGGATCGCCTTACCGAAAATAAGTGGCAGCGCCTTGCAGAGAGGAGGCGGCAGTAAAAGTGCAGAGCGCCGTCAAATGAGGCGGTCAGCTTTAATTGATCGGGCGGAGGTCGCACGTGAGCTCGCCGCTCACCTCGGCCTGGTGGCGGCAGCGGCAGCAGCGGCGACCCAGATTGGCTGGAGTGACCGGCCGTGGCCTGACGGGCCGAAATTAAATTTGCATCGGGAAAATGGCCGACAAGGCCTCTCTGGTCAGCCCCGCTCTCTGCCTGCCGCTGCCGCGCTCCAGAGGTCCCCAAGAATTGGCAGCCAGCGCCGCCGCGTCTGTCGATTTTCTCCGGCCGGTGCGGCGGGAAATCCCGGCTGGCCGACGGGCCAGTAATTGAATCCCCAGTCTGATCTGATTGAAGCTGCGGCTGTCTCTGTAACTGGGCTTCGGGTCCATGGGAATTGGCTGGGGAGAGGGCAGTTTAGATGGGCATTTACCAGCTATCAGCCTGCCCTCTGCAGTGTCTATCTATCTATCTATCTATTTATCTATCTATCTATCTATCTATCTATCTATCTATCTATCTATCTATCTATCTATCTATCTATCTATCTATCTATCTATCTATCTATCTATCTATCTATCTATCTATCTATCTATCTATCTATCTATCTATCTATCTGTCTATCTATCTATCTATCTATCTATCTATCTATCTATCTATCTATCTATCTATCTATCTATCTATCTATCTATCTATCTATCTATCTATCTATCTATCTATCTATCTATCTATCTATCTATCTATCTATCTATCTATCTATCTATCTATCTATCTATCTATCTATCTATCTATCTATCTATCTATCTATCTATCTATCTATCTATCTATCTATCTATCTATCTATCTATCTATCTATCTATCTATCTATCTATCTATCTATCTATCTATCTATCTAATCTCAGGTGATCAATCGAGTTGGATGGCGACCCGACGAGAAGCACCGGCGCCGCCGGGCCGCCATCTGGATCGCCGCCATGTGGCTGCTGGCCGCCGCGCTCGCCTCCCCGCTGGCCTATTTCGCCACCATCACCAAACCGTGGATCCCCCATGAGAGCCGGCCGCGGCCGCTCTGCACCGAGATGACCACCAGCCCGACCGTGAAGGTATGGAAGGCGGCCTACAGCTGCGGTGTAGCGCTGCTGTTTCAATATCTGGTGCCGCTGTGCACCGTCAGCATCGCCTATGGCCTCCTCTGCCGCCGTCTGAACGAGAAGGTGCGCCGCCGGCACGGCCAGCTGCCCGTGGGCTCCGCCGACTCCGCTGCCGCCCCCACTGCCGGCACGGGCCTGGCGATCACCACGGACTATCAGCGCCAGCGAGCGCGCGCGGAACGGCGCCGCGGCCGCCGCGCCAACCTGGTACTGGCGGTCATCGCCGTCGCCTTCGCCGTATCCTGGCTGCCGCTGACTGTCTCGAACCTCTACCACGACATCGCGGACATCCGAGTGAGCCTGGCCGCCAACAACGGGTCTTCAGAGGATCCGGCGGACGATTGGATGAGCCTTGTCGGTCTTGGCCAGGGCGACGGCGGCGCGGCGGTCAGCGGCGCCCGCTCGGTGCTGGCTGAGTTCTCGCCGCTGCTGCTCATCCTGCTGCCAGCCTGCCTCAACCCGCTGCTCTACGGTTTCTTCAACTCGGCGTTTCGCGCCGAATTTCGCCGCTTTTATCTGCGCCGCAGCGACGTCGAAACGCGCGCCGACCGGACGGCCGGTGGCGGCGGCGGCGGCCCAGCTGGTGTCAGCCAACGACCGGAGGGGGCGGCAGCCACGGAGGTCGCCTCGACTCGCCAGAAGCTGCTATCGCGCAGCGAAGCGGCACCGGAGGAGCAGCAGGGAGTTGAGCTGCTGCAGCTGCGGCCCCGCTGAGCGCTCAGCCATCGCGTTCGGGATTTGAGTTGCCGTTTCATTTCTGCTTGAATTCTGAGGACTGCAATTTTACTGACGTTGCGGATACCTTTTGCTGCGTCGGGTTTTTTCTATGTAGGAGAACTTGAAGGATTGAAGAGTTAGACAGGTTGGAGTTAAGGGTGAGATTCTGGGGAACTGGAGGAGGGTAGAGAGAGGTATGTACAAGTAAATTGAAGTATGAAGGCGGTGTTTTAAGCTGAGCGAGGAAGCGTGGATCCCAAATCAAAGATTGTCTACGAGCTGACTTTCTATGTTCTATCTAGAATACATTATCCATGGGGTAAGGAGTAGAGGGGTGAGAAATAGAAACAGAAGGGGAGAAGTACACAGGTTATAAGTAGAGGGTTGAGAAGTAGACGGGTGAGAAGTAGACGGGTGAGAAGTAGAGGGTTGAGAAGTAGACGGGTGAGAAGTAGACGGGTGAGAAGTAGAGGGTTGAGAAGTAGACGGGTGAGAAGTAGAGGGTTGAGATGTAAACGGGTGAGAAGTAGAGGGTTGAGAAGTAAACGGTGAGAAGTAGAGGGTTGAGAAGTAGACGGGTGAGAAGTAGAGGGTTGAGAAGTAAACGGGTGAGAAGTAGAGGGTTAGGAAGTAGATGGGTGACAAGTAGATGGTTGAGAAGTAGATGGTTGAGAAGTAGAGGGTTGAGATGTAGACGGGTGAGAAGTAGACGGGTTAGAAGTAGCGGCAGGGAAACTAGTGCAATCAGGAATTGGATAATGGAGAAGGGAACAAGAGGGAGGCGAGATATTCGAGATTGGAGCGACATCGGCCAGAGCGGAGTCAACCGGGGCCCATAGCTGTCACAGGCAGCCTGTTGCAAGCCCAGTTGTCATTCCCCTGTGTTAAATTTTACTCCTGTGCGAGTCCCATTTCAACCTTTTTTGTCAGGCCTGTCGTGCGGCAGTTTGAGTTCGACTGAGCTGAGGTGATGCCTCTGAGAGCTCGCACTTGGCCAGCCCATGTAAACCCAGCTAGCTGTCCGCGATGTACTTTTGTTATCTTGATTCTTCGCGTCTCTATTTGAAAAATTCTCAAAGCGAAGAGCTCCATCAGCGAAAATGCAATAAATAAACTGTGAGAGATCGGAGACTCAAATTGATGGCGCTCAGATTCTGGGCGAAGCTCTTCAGATTATTGGCCGAGTAGCCGGACAGGCGGTCTCGGACAGCTCCATTTTCGCAGCAGCAGCGGCCTGGCCGGTCTCGCAAGTGGGACACCGGCGGGAAGAGGGGAAAGTGCAAGCGGCCTGCGACCAGAGCTGCGGGCGACCATCTGTTGTCAGCCACCTCCTCCAATTCACTTGAGCACTGCTCCAGCCTGAGCAGAGGAGCATCATCTCACCCCAGTGTGGCCTGCCGTGTTTGCCCAGCCCGGGCCCGCCGCTCCCCAACTGCTGTTTGAAGTGGGAATAAGCAGCGCTGGGCTCCCCTGGCTACGGGCTGAAGGACGATCAGCCTGCATGCGCTTGTTGGCCTCCATGGCCCTAACAAAACCCAATTCTAATAGACTTTTAGCAATGATCTTAAGACGCTTTGTACTTTGGTGAATGCTGAGCTAATACAGGTGCATGGCATATTTGGGTAGGGGACACTCGAAGCCAAGGAAATTGAGGACCCGGAGAGCTTGTGATGCGACTCATCCGCGTGCCTCTGACAGCCGCAGCCCATCAGTCATTTGACAGGGAGAATTATTCTCTGGGCGTGCTTCGCCGCCGATCCAGTCTCCTCCCCCAAGCTGGTCCACGGCCCGCCCGAGGCGAAGCATTTTTGCTGTCCAACTGCTTTCGGGCGGCAGAATTGTTGCCAAATGGGGCGAGCTCATGCATTTTAATGCCCTGCAAAGGCACCTCGTTTTATGCTGACAGCCGCCCGCCTCCGCCTGCGGTTGTGGGATCAATTTTCTCACGGGCCGGCGGGCTGCGAGCTGCGGGAACTCAGCGGTCACATCGCACTCCGCTTGCTCTTCTACTGTTTGTCTGTCTGTCTGTCTGTCTGTCTGTCTGTCTGTCTGTCTGTCTGTCTGTCTGTCTGTCTGTCTGTGTGTCTGTCTGTCTGTCTGCCTGTCTGTCTGTCTGTCTGTCTGTCTGTCTGTCTGTCTGTCTGTCTGTCTGTCTGTCTGTCTGTCTGTCTGTCTGTCTGTCTGTCTGTCTGTCTGTCTGTCTCTGCCTGTCTGTCTGTCTGTCTGTCTGTCTGTGTGTCTGTCTGTCTGTCTGTCTGTCTGTCTGTCCGTCGTCTGCCCGTCGTCTGTCTTTCTGTCTGTCTGTCTGTCTGTCTGTCTGTCCGTCGTCTGCCCGTCGTCTGTCTGTCTGTCTGTCTGTCTGTCTGTCTGTCTGTCTGTCTGTCTGTCTGTCTGTCTGTCTGTCTGTCTGTCTGTCTGTCTGTTTGTTCGCTAAACTGTAAAACTGTCAAATACCCATTTTAAGCGTTTCCAGTTGAAACCAGTAACAGGCAGTGGGTGCCGCAAGCATTCCGAGCGGTCGCCGGTTATTATGTCGAGTTGAAACACGCCAATATTTATTAATTTATTAAAAACTCTACTTTACATGCTGTAAATAAACACTTCCAGCCCCGCTGAAACGTTGGCAGGCGAACTCCATAAAACTGAATTTGGCCGTTTTTATGGCTTGGATAAAGAGGAGAGGAACCGCAGGCTTCAGAACAGCAATTTTGGGTTAAGAAAACTTGACTTGGTAAGTACGAGCTGCCTCTTTTCATAAAAAGGCAAGCGGCAGATACAGCGGTTAGTGAAGAGGTTAAGCGGTAAGAGAAAAGGTTAAGCGGTAGGAGAAGAGGTTAAGCGGTAGGAGAAGAGGTTAAGCGGTAGGAGAAGAGGTTAAGCGGTAAGAGAAAAGGTTAAGCGGTAGAAGAAGAGGTTAAGCGGTAGGAGAAGAGGTTAAGCGGTAGGAGAAGAGGTTAAGCGGTAGGAGAAGAGGTTAAGCGGTAGGAGAAGAGGTTAAGCGGTAAGAGAAAAGGTTAAGCGGTAGGAGAAGAGGTTAAGCGGTAGGAGAAGAGGTTAAGCGGTAGGAGAAGAGGTTAAGCGGTAGGAGAAGAGGTTAAGCGGTAAGAGAAAAGGTTAAGCGGTAGGAGAAGAGGTTAAGCGGTAAGAGAAAAGGTTAAGCGGTAGGAGAAGAGGTTAAGCGGTAGGAGAAGAGGTTAAGCGGTAGGAGAAGAGGTTAAGCTGTAGGAGAAGAGGTTAAGCGGTGAGAGAAAAGGTTAAGCGGTGAGAGAAAAGGTTAAGCGGTAAGAGAAAAGGTTAAGCGGTAAGAGAAAAGGTTAAGCGGTAAGAGAAAAGGTTAAGCGGTAAGAGAAAAGGTTAAGCGGTAAGAGAAAAGGTTAAGCGGTAAGAGAAGAGGTTTTTTATCACGCCTATGGCACTTTACAGATGCAGCTGGAGTGAGGGAGGCTGCCGACCTCTGACTGGCTCTCTGCCCCTCCAGCCTGACTCACTATTTTCTAAAGTCTCACTCTCTCTCTCTTCCCGCTCTCTGCTCAGAACAATGAAGCCCACAACAGAGTTTTTACAGCCCGAGCTCACAACCCCCACCCCACCACAGGGGACCTGAAAAGCCGCCGTAACAGTCTGGACCGGACAGCAACTGTGCAAAGCCCGAAAACTCGAGGCAGCGAGCCACGTGGAGACCAGTTTGCATTGAGTACTTGGCATGGTGAGTTGGTACTGTTGAGAGCTTTTTGAGTGCACCAATTGTGCCACTTTCAATCGATGGTGCCACTTTCAATCAACTGTGCCACTTTCAATCAATTGTGCCACTTTCAATCAACTGGGCCACTTTAAATCAATTGTGCCACTTTCAATCGATTGTGCCACTTTCAATCAACTGTGCCACTTTCAATCAATTGTGCCACTTTCAATCAATTGCGCCACTTTCAATCAATTGCGCCACTTTCAATCAACTGCGCCACTTTCAATCAACTGCGCCACTTTCAATCAATTGCGCCACTTTCAATCAACTGGGCCACTTTCAATCAATTGTGCCACTTTCAATCGATGGTGCCACTTTCAATCAACTGTGCCACTTTCAATCAATTGTGCCACTTTCAATCAACTGTGCCACTTTCAATCAATTGTGCCACTTTCAATCAACTGTGCCACTTTCAATCAATTGTGCCACTTTCAATCAACTGCTCCACTTTCAATCAATTGTGCCACTTTCAATCAATTGCGCCACTTTCAATCAACTGCGCCACTTTCAATCAATTGCGCCACTTTCAATCAATTGTGCCACTTTCAATCGATGGTGCCACTTTCAATCAACTGTGCCACTTTCAATCGATGGTGCCACTTTCAATCAACTGTGCCACTTTCAATCAACTGTGCCACTTTCAATCGATTGTGCCACTTTCAATCAACTGTGCCACTTTCAATCAACTGTGCCACTTTCAATCAATTGTGCCACTTTCAATCAACTGTGCCACTTTCAATCAATTGTGCCACTTTCAATCAACTGTGCCACTTTCAATCGATTGTGCCACTTTCAATCGATTGTGCCACTTTCAATCAACTGTGCCACTTTCAATCGATTGTGCCACTTTCAATCGATTGTGCCACTTTCAATCAACTGTGCCACTTTCAATCGATTGTGCCACTTTCAATCGATTGTGCCACTTTCAATCAACTGTGCCACTTTCAATCGATTGTGCCACTTTCAATCAACTGGGCCACTTTCAATCAACTGCGCCACTTTCAATCAACTGTGCCACTTTCAATCAATTGTGCCACTTTCAATCAACTGCGCCACTTTCAATCAACTGTGCCACTTTCAATCAACTGTGCCACTTTCAATCAACTGTGCCACTTTCAATCAACTGTGCCACTTTCAATCAATTGTGCCACTTTCAATCAACTGCTCCACTTTCAATCGATTGTGCCACTTTCAATCGATTGGTGCCACTTTAAAATGGAGGCATCGCAAACAGAATTTCTAAAAGCGATAATTAATGCAATGATTCGAGCGCTATGCAGTCTCCAATCCAGAGAATTTTTATTGAAGTCAGTGGTTCAAGAGAAAACGATTTCAATTTTGTAGAATGCAGCACTGAGGAAGATTGTAAGAAGAATATTCACTGACCATTCCTCTGTAAGAATAAAGCAATATTAATGACCCGAGTAGCAGGTGCTCTTTTCCTGAGTCAATTTAAATTCTTTTTTTGAGCATCTTTTTCGAACTGTCTAAAATGGTGCTCAATAGTATAAAGAATACTTAACCCTTTCGCTGGACACATTCTGATTGCTTTCATTGCCAATTCCATAGTTGAATGCGAAAATATGAAGCCTATGGCTGATTCTGTCATAAAGATACTCCTGCCTAAAACTGACTACAAAATGTTTGTGTTGAAAACGTTACACTGTTACTAGTTGTATTACCAGGACCACTAAACTATGACCTGGCCGTAACAGGTTCCAAGTAGCCTGGTTGTCCTTGCTGTTTTAATGCTTTTGATGCGGAAAAACCCAGCCTTCAAAAAAGTACACAAACCACAAGAGCAGCTAAGCAATACTTGAGTCTGACTTGATTTTTTTACTAAATGACGTCCGTTCAAGCTACTATAAGTAGTTGAGCGAATCGTAGTCTAAAATTCAAAAACCGCGAGGGGCTTCTTGAGCCAGCCAATCGCGCGACCCCGAGTGGTGCGGCTCGGCGGGTGGTGGCGGCGGCGGCCATAAACTTGCAGCGCTTTGGATTTTGAGGGTCTCGACCGCACCGATTAGCATTTTCCACGAATATCCGTTGCCGCTTGCCGAAGCTGCCCACCTGAGTTCGAGTCACAGCTGAGGACAATCCCACATTCACAAAAGATTTTTTACTTTTTGGTGAGTAGGGGGCAGATCAGTGCGGCCTGAGTGCTTCTCAATTTCAATGCCTGTCACAGCATGTCTCAATGCCTGTCACAGCATATCTCAATGCCTGTCACAGCATATCTCAATGCCTGTCACAGCATATCTCAATGCCTGTCACAGCATATCTCAATGCCTGTCACAGCATATCTCAATGCCTGTCACAGCATATCTCAATGCCTGTCACAGCATATCTCAATGCCTGTCACAGCATATCTCAATGCCTGTCACAGCATATCTCAATGCCTGTCACAGCATATCTCAATGCCTGTCACAGCATATCTCAATGCCTGTCACTGCATATCTCAATGCCTGTCATTGCATGCCTCAATGCCTGTCACAGCATATCTCAACGCCTGTCACAGCATATCTCAATGCCTGTCACAGCATATCTCAATGCCTGTCACTGCATATCTCAATGCCTGTCACAGCATATCTCAACGCCTGTCACAGCATATCTCAATGCCTGTCACAGCATATCTCAATGCCTGTCACTGCATATCTCAATGCCTGTCACAGCATATCTCAATGCCTGTCACAGCATATCTCAATGCCTGTCACAGCATATCTCAATGCCTGTCACAGCATATCTCAATGCCTGTCTGTATCTATCTCAAGCAGGGCCATCAACCCTCCCAGCCCGAGCCATCACTGCAGCGGACTCGCTACACCCGCGCCTCCGTGCGCCAGCGCAGGTGTGTATCCGAGGCACCAACTCAGCAGCCATGCAGAACACTTCAGCATTCATTCCTACATGTGTCTGCGTGTGCTGCATTCCGGAGAAGCAGAGCAGTAGCTCGCGCACTGCCACTGTACAGTAGCACTTAGCATTAAAAGTTATTGTTAGTGTGCATTACAGTCCACTTTAAGCAGCTGCTATGGACTCACGGCTCAAGCAGTAGGGAAGCGACTCCAGCTCAATGGGTTCCCGTATAACTGCAAGCCCACCCAGTGAGCCCAGTCCAGAGCTCCCTCTGTAGTTTCTTATCTCAGTCATTGGAGGGACCTAACACGCTTTCCAGGAAATGCCTTCACCTGTACTGAGAAGCCACGCCAGCCCACTGCACAGATACGAGCCCGAATCGAAAGCCCGCACACCGCAGCGGAAGTGCAATAAGCTGAGAAATCCCTGTGACTACGCGGGAAATCAGCCAGTGCTGCCGGACTTTGAAGTAAACTCAAGGCGTAGATTTCTCTCACTCTCGACAATGGCTGGCGGCAGATACGAGCCAGGGGGCCCTGTCTGCATGGGAGAGTGACAGCTGGCAGTCCGGGGCACCGCGCCGTCATGACGAAGCGGCATGCCGTCCAGGCTCCCCTGAAATTCGAGGCCAGGCCTCGTTCAGAACGGGGGGGAGTGACCCCGAAAGGTGTGCGACAGCGCCGGTCAGGGCTGGCACGGCCCGGGCGCATGCCAAGCTGGGGGCGCCTCCAGGGCTTTTATGGCCGGCCTTATCGCCCCGGCTTATTAATAATGGCCCTCCTGCCAATCTCTTGTGCGCCTCGCAGTTTGTAAATCTCCAGACACTTTTCAATAAGCTTTGTAGACAGCTGAAACACAGCTTCAGTGCTTCATCCACTGTCTGTCAAATTGACTGATTGCTCGATGTGGGCGGGCCCAGTGATGCTGGCAACTTAATTTTATTTAAGGTCATTTCTAGAAAATAGACAGCGCTAAAAAGTTAAAGATACTGAATGAAATTCGCAGACTGCTTTCAATGGGAATCTAGGATATCTTGACTCAATAAGATCTGGGATATCTGGACTCAATAAGATCTGGGATATCTGGACTCAATAGGGATCTGGGATATCTTGACTCAATAAGATCTGGGATATCTTGACTCAATAAGATCTGGGATATCTTGACTCAATAAGATCTGGGATATCTTGACTCAATAAGATCTGGGATATCTTGACTCAATGGGATCTGGGATATCTTGACTCAATAAGATCTGGGATATCTGGACTCAATAGGGATCTGGGATATCTTGACTCAATAAGATCTGGCATATCTTGACTCAATGGGATCTGGCATATCTTGACTCAATGGGATTTGGGATATCTTGACTCAATGGGATTTGGGATATCTGGACTCAATGGGATTTGGGATATCTTGACTCAATGGGATTTGGGATATCTGGACTCAATGGGATTTGGGATATCTTGACTCAATGGGATTTGGGATATCTTGACTCAATGGGATCTGGCATATCTTGACTCAATGGGATCTGGGATATCTTGACTCAATGGGATCTGGCATATCTTGACTCAATCGGATCTGGCATATCTTGACTCAATGGGAATCTAGGATATCTTGACTCAATGGGATTTGGGATATCCTGACTCAATAGGGATCTGGCATATCTTGACTCAATGGGATCTGGGATATCTTGACTCAATGGGATCTGGCATATCTTGACTCAATGGGATCTGGGATATCTTGACTCAATAGGGATCTGGGATATCTTGACTCAATGATATTTGGGATATCTGAACTCAAAAGGGATCTGGCATATCTTGACTCAATAAGATCTGGGATATCTTGACTCAATATGGATCTGGGATATCTTGACTCAATGATATTTGGGATATCTGGACTCAATAGGGATCTGGGATATCTTGACTCAATGGGATCTGGGATATCTTGACTCAATGGGATCTGGGATATCTTGACTCAATGGGATCTGGGATATCTTGACTCAATAGGGATCTGGGATATCTTGACACAATGGGATCTGGGATATCTTGACTCAATAAGATCTGGGATATCTTGACTCAATGGGATCTGGGATATCTTGACTCAATAAGATCTGGGATATCTTGACTCAATGGTATCTGGGATATCTTGACTCAATGGGATTTGGGATATCTGGACTCAATGGGATTTGGGATATCTGGACTCAATAAGATCTGGGATATCTTGACTCAATAAGATCTGGGATATCTGGACTCAAAAGGGATCTGGGATATCTTGACTCAATAAGATCTGGGATATCTTGACTCAATAGGGATCTGAGATATCTTGACTCAATAAGATCTGGGATATCTTGACTCAATAAGATCTGGGATATCTTGACTCAATAAGATCTGGGATATCTGGACTCAATAGGGATCTGGGATACCTTGACTCAATGGGATCTGGCATATCTTGACTCAATAAGATCTGGGATATCTTGACTCAATAAGAGCTGGGATATCTTGACTCAATAAGATCTGGGATATCTTGACTCAATGGGATCTGGGATATCTTGACTCAATGGGATCTGGGATATCTTGACTCAATAGGGATCTGGGATATCTTGACACAATGGGATCTGGGATATCTGGACTCAATAAGATCTGGGATATCTTGACTCAATGGGATCTGGGATATCTTGACTCAATAAGATCTGGGATATCTTGACTCAATGGTATCTGGGATATCTTGACTCAATGGGATTTGGGATATCTTGACTCAATGGGATTTGGGATATCTGGACTCAATAGGGATCTGGGATATCTTGACTCAATGGGATCTGAAATATCTTGACTCAATAAGATCTGGGATATCTGGTCTCAATGGGATCTGGGATATCTTAGCAAAATGGGATCTGGGATATGAATTACGCCTAGACACTGCTCAGTACTCATACCTTCGCATTAAAAAATGGCTCATCATCCTCCAACTCGAAGGCTTCCCCAGGAGCAGCAGTAGCGTCAGGGAACTCAGCAGCGGGCGCACAGCAGCAGCACAGCAGCAACGGCAAAGCCATGGCTTCAGAAGGTTCCCAGCAGCAGCAGCAGCAGCAGCAGCAGCGGGTGGCCCTGAAGAAGGAACTCACGCTGATGCACGGGGTGGCCGTCATCGTTGGCATCATCATCGGCAGCGGCATCTTCCTGTCTCCCGTTGGCGTCATTCGCGAGGTCAAGTCGGTGGGCGCCTCGCTGTGCATCTGGGCGGCCTCCGGGGTGTTCAGCATCCTGGGCGCGCTGTGCTACGCCGAGCTGGGAGTCGCCATCCCCAAGTCCGGCGGCGAGTACATCTACATCAAGGAGGCCTTCGGGCCGCTGATCGGCTTCCTTACTCTGTGGACGATCTTCTTCATGGTGTGCGCGGTGCCCACGGCAGCCAGCGCCCTTATCTTCGCCGAGTACGTGCTCAGAGGCTTCCCAGAAACCGCCTGCATGCCGGATGGCTGGGCTGCGAAGCTGCTCGGAGCCTGCGCCATCAGTGAGTGCTGGGATCAGGAAGTAATGGGATCAAGGAGTAATGGGATCAAGGAGTAATGGGATCAAGGAGTAATGGGATCAAGGAGTAATGGGGTCAAGGAGTAATGGGATCAAGGAGTAATGGGATCAAGGAGTAATGGGATCAAGGAGTAATGGGGTCAAGGAGTAATGGGATCAAGGAGTAATGGGATCAAGGAGTAATGGGATCAAGGAGTAATGGGATCAAGGAGTAATGGGATCAAGGAGTAATGGGATCAGGGAGTGCTGGGATCAGAGAGTGCTGGGATCAGGGAGTGATGGGATCAGGGAGAGATGGGATCAGGGAGTGATGGGATCAGGGAGTGATGGGATCAGGGAGTGATGGGATCAGGGAGTGAGGGGATCAGGTAGTAATGGGATCAGGGAGTAATTGGATCAGGGAGTGAGGGGATCAGGGAGTGATGGGATCAGGGGTGAGGGGATCATGGAGTGATGGGATCATGGAGTAATGGGATCAGGGAGTAATGGGATCAAGGAGTAATGGGATCAAGGAGTGATGGGATCAGGGAGTGATGGGATCAATGAGTGATAGGATCAAGGTATCAGACCAGTGAGAATGGGAAGTAAGCGATGCTGGAAATAGGGAGAATATGGATGCCGAGGAGGAACGAGGAACACGAATCCATAGAATGAGAATTCCAAAATAAAATAAAATTGTTTTGCATGCTTGATTGAGTTGCCAAGTCCAGACTCAAAAGAGTGGGCCTTGTAGGTCACCGCCCGAGGCATGGGGCGCTCGGGACTCGGGTTTAAATGAGCACAGAAGACAGCGATGGCAACTGGAGAGTCTGTGAAGGATCTCAAGGCATCGCCTGAGTCAAGCCCAACCCCAGCCTCCCGCTATCTCCATCCCACAGGCCTGCTGACGGCCATCAACTGCATCAACGTGAAGTGGGCGGCCAAAACTCAGATAATTTTCACCGGGTGCAAGCTGCTGGCCCTCGTGATCATCATCATTCTCGGCTTCATTCACGTTGGCAAAGGTAAACAGAGCAGCCCCACTGCCGTGCAGTTTGTTCTGTCAGCGCCGATCGGGCGTGCTCAAGGCACTGAGAACGCTCTTCATTCTGAGTTGGCATTAGAGACACTTCCAAAATTCGAAAAACGCAAAGCAATAGTAAATATTTCTATGAGACGTTGCTCTGAGAGTCATTAGCATTTCTAAGAAATTCTAGGCCTGAGTTGTCTGACGGGACCTCAAGCAGTTCACCCACCCTCCGCTCCCCATTTCCACTCGCAGGCTACAGCAACAACCTGCAGGACGCATTCGAGGGCTCGGACATCAATGGCAAAACCCTGGCCTTCGGGTTCTACGCCGGTTTCTGGGCTTACGGCGGATGGTGCGTGGAATTGGAAAGTCGGGTTCAATGCAGCTGTTACTACTCATGAGTAGCAACATATGATGCGTCCCGATAACACAAGGAAATCTTTGGAGAAACTGAAGTCTATATAGAGATCCTGATCGAGATCCTGACACCCATCTGCAGATCCTGACACCCATCTGCAGATCCTGACACCCATCTGCAGATCCTGACACCCATCTGCAGATCCTGACACCCATCTGCAGATCCTGACACCCATCTGCAGATCCTGACACCCATCTGCAGATCCTGACACCCATCTGCAGATCCTGACACCCATCTGCAGATCCTGACACCCATCTGCAGATCCTGACACCCATCTGCAGATCCTGACACCCATCTGCAGATCCTGACACCCATCTGCAGATCCTGACACCCATCTGCAGATCCTGACACCCATCTGCAGATCCTGACACACATCTGCAGATCCTGACACCCATCTGCAGATCCTGACACCCATCTGCAGATCCTGACACCCATCTGCAGATCCTGACACCCATCTGCAGATCCTGACACCCATCTGCAGATCCTGACACCGATACTTTGACACTTTTCTACACATCTTGAACCATCGAATGACGGTTTGGACCAAAAAAACTTTACTATCTTGAATTTAGAAAATTTATCGCCAGAAACCATCCATTGAACTGTCAGGAACTACCTGAACTTTCTGATCGAGGAGCTGCAGAATCCCTACAGAAATCTTCCCCTAGCGATAGTCATCAGCATCACCATTGTGACCGCGGTCTACTTGCTGGCCAATGTGGCCTACGCTGCCGTCCTGTCCCCGGAGCAGATCATCTCCTCCAACGCGGTGGCCATCACCTTCGCCAACGACAAGATGGGCCCGGCTGCCTTCCTCATGCCGCTGTTCGTCGCCATCTCGGTGTTCGGTGCCATCAACGGCGGCACGATGAGCATCTCCCGGGTTTTCTATGTGGGCGCTCGGGAGGGCCAGCTGCCCGAGTTTTTGGCCATGATCAGCTATAAGCAGCTCACGCCTCTACCATCGCTCATCGTTATGGTGAGCACTTTGGTGATTTTTATTTAATGTGATCTTTGGGTAGAGATGATAGCTGCTATTCAGTGTACATCGGGTAGAGATGATAGCTGCTATTCAGTGTACATCGGGTAGAGATGATAGCTGCTATTCAGTGTACATCGGGTAGAGATGATAGCTGCTATTCAGTGTACATCGGGTAGAGATGATAGCTGCTATTCAGTGTACATCGGGTAGAGATGATAGCTGCTATTCAGTGTACATCGGGTAGAGATGATAGCTGCTATTCAGTGTACATTGGGTAGAGATGATAGCTGCTATTTAGTGTACAACGGGGTAGAGATGAGAGCTGTTATTCAGTGTAATTTTAGGCAGGGGAAGGTTGCTGGCAACAGCCGCTAGTAGACTTAAATAAACTATGTTTTCTAACACTCCGCAGCTCATAATTTCTCTGGCTCTGCTTTTCCTCGCTGACATCTGGACGCTGATCAACCTGCTAGGTTTTGCGTTCAACATCATCCTGACCCTCACTATGTCTTCGCTGCTCTATCTGCGCTACTCGCGGCCAAACCTGCACAGGCCGATCAAGATCCCCCTGCCCATTCCCGTATTCGTGCTGCTGTGGTGCTTTGGCTTGGTTGCCATGACGATCTACCAGGCGCCAGACCAGAGCCTGAAGTGCCTCGGCTTCATCGCCGTCGGCATTCCGGTGTACTTTCTCTGCGTGGCCTGGGAGCGAAAGCCGGCATCCTTCCAGCGCCGCTACCACGGCCTGACCTTGGCTCTGCAGAAGGTTTTCATGGTGGTGACGGGCGAGACTCAGGCTGATGAAGATCAGGAGGCTGCACCGAAAGAGGATGCTGCAATCAAATCGGAGTAATTTTTACTTTTGCCAGATTTTTATCAACAGTGTGGCCTGTCTGGAGTTAGAAAGTGCTTGCTTTTTAAAGAGTTACGATAGATCAGGCAACCCAGCAATCTGCCCGCGCAACATTCCCGACGTTCGCCGACAATTCGACGTACCCGAACTCGGTGAACTTCGCTGGCAAATTGATGTTTTAACATTGCGCCAACAGTTTAATGATGTCGTACGCCGGCTGAAAGTCGGTGTAATTTTAATGTGCAGCTGTTTGCCAGGGACGCCGATAAACGTCAGAATTGAATGTCGGAGACGTCGGATTGCTATACGGGCTTTTGTCAACTCAGTTTATAGAAAAATTAAAAAACAAAAATCACCACCTTTCCGTCATAAGTTGTGCGAATTAACAAAATAGAAGTTCGAAAGCTGAAGGAATGAAGAGAGATGTAAGAATTAAGATACGTAGATACGAAATGCTACCTACATGTACGCTGCCTGACCTGCTTGAACTGATAAAATCATGGTTAAAATGCTTTGCAATTTCAATTTGGCAATTATGTAGCACCACCCTGTCCAATCCATTGCGTTCAATGCACTCTGGTAGATAAAATTAAACAATTATTTATGCGAATGTACATGCAAATGAATTTTATTCGAAACGTACAACCGACAGAGCGGCTTTACAGACTGATCGAGCCGCGCTTCTGAAAATTTTATGCAACCCAAACTTCATTCAATGCATGAAATCTTAAATTTGCAGATTGCTGTTGCTTGTCTTTAAAAACATTTTTTGACTCAATGCTTAATTATAGTGTTTATATATCAACCTTGTATAAGCACCTCGGCACTTCAGGTAATCCCACTGCTAGCACTTATTCAATGGCAATCCCAGCCTACATTACCCATCACCTTATAGCGCTATAATTGTCACGCTTGATTTTCAAATGGTACAGAAACATCTGTAGCAACTCCACACATAATTACGCTATAACACCGCATTCTATTAATTAGTTACATAAATTTTACGACTGACTGTGAAATAAAAAAATTGCACTGATTTTTGAATGGAATGCAGACACTTGTACTGAGCATTATTCGAGCGTGGTCCACGAACTGTCTACAGAGCTATTCAATATTTCAGAGCACAAAAATACCATTTTAATTTGACCGTGCATCATTTTGACTATACGACGACCCCCAACTCATTATTTAATTTTTTTTCTCAATGCTCACGTGCACAGTTTAGTTCATTCTTAATATTTTTTCTCATGCTTCTCATAGTTCACACTTCAGTATAATCTGCTGGGCAATGGTCAATTCTGATGGCAAGAGAGTTAGGTACATGCATGTATTCAGATTCTGAAGAAGCCGAGAGAATTGAAGCTGCCGAGAGAATTGAAGCTGCCGAGAGAATTGAAGCTGCCGAGAGAATTGAAGCTGCCGAGAGAATTGAAGCTGCCGAGAGAATTGAAGCTGCCGAGAGAATTGAAGCTGCCGAGAGAATTGAAGCTGCCGAGAGAATTGAAGCTGCCGAGAGAATTGAAGCTGCCATGGATTTAAATTATTGACTGTTGCTTTTAATTACTAAATAACTCGATCGAATTACAGGGCATCAGAAGACACTAGCATTACTTAGTACTTTACCGTAGCTCATCGAAGGACCCAAAGGATCAAGCTATATAAAAAAATTAGAGCTTCACCTTCACTTTACTCTTTACGGCCCCTAAGCATAGGTTCTCGCTCTCAGCATTAAATATAGACCGTTCCTTAGACACCTCATCGTCGGCCCTTTCCAAAAACTCATTGATTAAATCTTCAAATCTTCGTCAATAGCGGGACTCAACGGTTTCGTTAATAGTAGTTTTGGGTGTAAAATTAATTAACTAACAGAAACCCTTAGGTCACTAACCTCATTTGTGGGATCTTGGCCACTCCGCCACAACCAATCTACATGTATGTTTACCTTTGTTGTCCTGAGGTGAACATATCTCAGGCCTTTGATTAAATGCCTCATGTGTCAAGGCCTTTGATTCTCAAAACTAAACCGAAAGTCTCGACAAGGAAATTTAAATTTAGTACAGCTTTACTCTCTAAAGCACAATCCTATTTACGAGTACTAAGAATGCAAAAATAGGCAATTTTGCTACCGCAAGAGTTACAATAATTTAAAAGTCACGATAACTACGTAATGAATTTTATATTTTAACAAACAAAATTTACGACAGAATAGTACCGAGCTATTATATGGAACTTAGACAGTTTGTCAATAGTATTCAAAGTAACTTTTTTTAACCAAACAGAGGCATGTTAAAGCTAAGTTAAGACCGACAAGTTAATTGTGTTGTAAATGTAATTAATGTGATTTGCGCAAGCTTGTAAATTGCTTGTTCAAGTTCAAGTTGTTAGTAGCTAAGTTAGCATTGATTCAGATTGTGCAGTGAATGATTTGGACCTAAAATTATATTCAAATTGTAGGCACTAGGCCTACATTTCTTCTTTTAAATAATGTGAGAAAAAACTTTAGTTTTGGGTGCGATTTTTTGGGGGGTTACGATATTTTTGGAATCTTTTAGTCTCCTTAGTTAGTATTGAAATACTCTTTGTTTACAATAAAATATATGAACACAAAACTAAACATGCATATGCATAAACTATTTAAATATATTATTCCAATTTGTTTCTCTTTTCGTAATAAGCATGCTTCATCATAGCTCTTTTTTAAAATATAAAATCTGCATTTTAAAATCAACTATTTATACAAGCTATAAAAGTACAAAACATAGCCACAGACAGTTCTTGAACATTATATTTATTATTATTATTACTATTCTTTTTATGGTATTGTTATTACAATTATTATTACCATAATTATTATTAAACAATTGTAATAAAGCATTGGGCTAACAAAAAGCCAATAATGGTCATAGAAAAATATTAAATATTTTAATTAAGTTCTAAATAAAATATAGTAACTTTTGTACATTGCCTTTTTTTGGTATATTTCATAATTCAAAAATATGCAATGTTTCCATTTTATCAATATTTAAGTAATCAATTGTTGGATAGATGAACATTTTCTATATAAAAAATATTGTATAATATTAATGGAAAATAGTTTCTTTAAAGGATAGAAACACAGAGGCTAAGGCTAAAAAGGGGAACAAGAACATCTAAATTATTTTTGACAAAGTAATCAAAGTTAGTCAAAGATAAACAATTAAAATATTAAAATATCAAAGTGGGGTTACAGAAAGGTCAGAGTCAGTGGACAGAATGATCAAATTCAGTGGACAAAGGGGCCAGATTTGAATGACAGTGGGGTCAGATTCAGTGGACAAAGAGGTCAGGGTCATTGGACAGAGGGGTCAGGGTCAGTGGATAGAGAGGTCAGATTCAGTGGATAGAGGGATCAGATTCAGTGGACATAAGGATCAGATTCAGTGGACAGAGGGGTCAGAGTCGAAGGACAGTGGGGTCAGATTCAGTGGATAAAAAGGTCAGGGTCAGTGACAGAGGGGTCAGATTCAGTGGATAAAAAGGTCAGGGTCAGTGACAGAGGGGTCAGATTCAGTGGATAAAAAGGTCAGGGTCAGTGACAGAGGGGTCAGAGTCAGTGGACATAAGGATCAGATTCAGTGGACAGAGGGGTCAGATTCAGTGGACATAGGGATCAGATTCAGTGGACAGAGGGGTCAGATTCAGTGGACATAGGGATCAGATTCAGTGGACATAGGGATCAGATTCAGTGGACATAAGGATCAGATTCAGTGGACAGAGGGGTCAGGGTCAGTGGACAGAGTGGTCAGGGTCTCAGGGTCAGTGACAGAGGGGTCAGAGTCAGTGGACAAAGAGGTCAGGGTCATTGGACAGAGAGGTCAGGGTCTCAGGGTCAGTGACAGAGGGGTCAGAGTCAGTGGACAAAGAGGTCAGGGTCATTGGACAGAGAGGTCATGGTCTCAGGGTCAGTGACAGAGGGGTCAGAGTCAGTGGACAAAGAGGTCAGGGTCATTGGACAGAGAGGTCAGGGTCTCAGGGTCAGTGACAGAGGGGTCAGAGTCAGTGGACAAAGAGGTCAGGGTCATTGGACAGAGACGTCAGGGTCTCAGGGTCAGTGACAGAGGGGTCAGAATCAGTGGACAAAGAGGTCAGGGTCATTGGACAGAGAGGTCAGGGTCTCAGGGTCAGTGACAGAGGGGTCAGAGTCAGTGGACAAAGAGGTCAGGGTCATTGGACAGAGAGGTCAGGGTCTCAGGGTCAGTGACAGAGGGGTCAGAGTCAGTGGACAAAGAGGTCAGGGTCATTGGACAGAGAGGTCAGGGTCTCAGGGTCAGTGACAGAGGGGTCAGAGTCAGTGGACAAAGAGGTCAGGGTCATTGGACAGAGAGGTCAGGGTCTCAGGGTCAGTGACAGAGGGGTCAGAGTCAGTGGACAAAGAGGTCAGGGTCATTGGACAGAGACGTCAGGGTCTCAGGGTCAGTGACAGAGGGGTCAGAGTCAGTGGACAAAGAGGTCAGGGTCATTGGACAGAGAGGTCAGGGTCTCAGGGTCAGTGACAGAGGGGTCAGAGTCAGTGGACAAAGAGGTCAGGGTCATTGGACAGAGGTCAGGGTCTCAGGGTCAGTGACAGAGGGGTCAGAGTCAGTGGACAAAGAGGTCAGGGTCATTGGACAGAGAGGTCAGGGTCTCAGGGTCAGTGACAGAGGGGTCAGAGTCAGTGGACAAAGAGGTCAGGGTCATTGGACAGAGAGGTCAGGGTCTCAGGGTCAGTGACAGAGGGGTCAGAGTCAGTGGACAGAGAAGTCAGAGTCAGTGGATAGAGGGTCAGTGGGGGTGGAGGGGTCAGAATGGAAGTCTGAGGGGTCAATGGGGGGTAGGAGGGGTCAGAGTGGGGGGGGGGAGAGCTGGTATTACTAGGCGGAGAGCATGCAGGGGCAAAGAGCGGCTTGTGTGCTCAATCAGTGCAACTGACCTGCTCCAGGCGAATCGCGCCGGCTCCTCATTAAGCGACGTCTCGCCGCTCCTTCAGCAGGAGTCCTCGGCGGTGGCGGCTGCCGAGAACGACCCGACAGCCACTGCCACGAACTTGAATTTGACGCCACGGTGGCTGCCGAGCAGCGCTCAGCCCAGCGCCGCCTGCTGCTGGCCTCCGTGCTCTGCTTGCTGTTCATGGCCGGCGAGATCGTCGGCGGCGCCCTTGCCAACAGCCTCGCCATCATGACTGACGCGGCGCACCTGCTGACAGACTTTGCCAGCTTCATGATCAGCCTGCTGGCCATTTTCCTGGCTGGCCGACGGCCCAGCAAGACGTACAGCTTCGGCTGGCACCGGGCTGAGGTGCTCGGAGCCCTGGTGTCCGTGCTGCTCATCTGGCTTGTTACTGGGGTGCGCTTGTCTGCTAAAATCTGCTTCCCTCACTGTTGTTCTTGCTGATCTCAAGCTGAAAGATGCTTTTATTGGCATAGAGTCTATTCTGCATGGATCCGATCTTGCTCTGTAGGTAGTGTAGTATAAGAATCTTGACAGCTACAAGGATCCCATCCTAGCAAAGATCCCACCCCAATATTATTCTGTGATAATCGCATCTACAAAAATCTTCTATACTATGGTCCCACACTGCACAGATCCCACACTACACAGATCCCACACTGCACGGATCCCACACTGCACAGATCCTACACTGCTCAAATCCCATATTGCTCAGATCCCACACTGCACAGATCCCACACTGCACGGATCCTACACTGCACAGATCCTACACTGCACAGATCCTACACTGCACAGATCCCACACTGCACAGATCCCACACTACACAGATCCCACACTGCACAGATCCCACACTGCACAGATCCCACACTGCACAGATCCTACACTGCACAGATCCCACACTGCACAGATCCCACACTGCACAGATCCCACACTGCTCAGATCCCACACTGCACAGATCCCACACTACACAGATCCCACACTACACAGATCCCACACTGCACAGATCCCACACTGCACAGATCCCACACTGCACAGATCCTACACTGCACAGATCCTACACTGCACAGATCCCACACTGCACAGATCCCACACTGCACAGATCCCACACTGCACAGATCCCACACTGCACAGATCCCATATTGCACAGATCCCACACTACACAGATCCCACACTGCACAGATCCCACACTGCACAGATCCCACACTGCACAGATCCCACACTACACAGATCCCACACTACACAGATCCCACACTGCACAGATCCTACACTGCACAGATCCCACACTGCACAGATCCTACACTGCACAGATCCTACACTGCACAGATCCTACACTGCACAGATCCTACACTGCACAGATCCTACACTGCACAGATCCCACACTGCACAGATCCCACACTGCACAGATCCCACACTGCTCAGATCCCACACTGCTCAGATCCCACACTGCTCAGATCCCACACTGCTCAGATCCTACACTGCTCAGATCCTACACTGCACAGATCCTACACTGCACAGATCCCACACTACACAGATCCCACACTACACAGATCCCACACTGCACAGATCCTACACTGCACAGATCCCACACTGCACAGATCCTACACTGCACAGATCCTACACTGCACAGATCCTACACTGCACAGATCCTACACTGCACAGATCCCACACTGCACAGATCCCACACTGCACAGATCCCACACTGCTCAGATCCCACACTGCTCAGATCCCACACTGCTCAGATCCCACACTGCTCAGATCCTACACTGCTCAGATCCTACACTGCACAGATCCTACACTGCACAGATCCTACACTGCACAGATCCCACACTGCACAGATCCCACACTGCTCAGATCCCACACTGCTCAGATCCCACACTGCTCAGATCCCACACTGCACAGATCCTACACTGCACAGATCCTACACTGCACAGATCCCACACTGCACAGATCCCACACTGCTCAGATCCCACACTGCTCAGATCCCACACTGCTCAGATCCCATTCTACAATTGATATGATATCCCACCCGCGCCCTTGCTGCCCCGCCAGATCCTGGTTTTCCTCGCCATTGAGCGTGTCCGCACCGGCAGCTTTGATGTTGACGGCCGCGTCATGTTGATCACCAGCGCCGTTGGCGTGGCGGTGAACATCCTCATGGCCTTCACGCTGCACCCGCACTCGCACTCGCACGAGGCCGAAAGCGCCGACGCTCCAGCCGAGCAGAACATCAACGTTCGCGCCGCTTTCATCCACGTGATCGGCGACCTGCTGCAGAGCCTTGGCGTGCTGTGCGCGGCCTACCTGATTTATTACCGGCCCGACTGGCGCGTCGCCGATCCCATCTGCACCTTCCTGTTCTCCGTGCTGGTGCTCATCACCACCTTCGCTATTATCAGGGACGCGCTCCGGGTTCTCATGGAGGCCGCGCCCAGGTATTGTGCCGCCTTAGTGTTTGAAATGTGTCGCTGGGGCCACCACATTGCTTGCATCACGCAAGTGTAACTGAGGTCACTGACGTGTCACTGGGGTCACTGGCGTGTAACTGTGGTCACTGACGTGTCACTGAGGTCACTGACGTGTCACTGGGGTCACTGGCGTGTCACTGGGGTCACTGGCGTGTAACTGTGGTCACTGGCGTGTAACTGTGGTCACTGACGTGTCACTGGGGTCACTGACGTGTCACTGGGGTCACTGACGTGTCACTGTGGTCACTGACGTGTCACTGAGTTCACTGACGTGTCACTGAGGTCACTGACGTGTCACTGAGGTCACTGACGTGTCACTGGGGTCACTGAGGTCACTGACGTGTCACTGTGGTCACTGACGTTTCGCTGAAGTGTCGCTTGTATCACTGAAGTGCCAATGGAGTGAATGAAGTGAGTCCTAGGCTTCGTATTCCTTTTTTCAGAGGCTTGGACTTCGACTCCGTGACCGCAGCGCTCAACGCCGTCGAAGGGGTGGTTCGCGTCCACAGCCTGCGCATTTGGAGCATCTCCGTAAGCCGGACGGCGCTCAGCGCCCACCTGGCCGTGGCGGACACCGCCGACTCGCAGCGGGTTCTGCAGGCGGCCACTTTAGTTGTACGGCGCCGATTCCGGGTGCACGAGGTCACCGTGCAGGTGGAGCGGCTGGCAGCCGGCGGATCAGCGGCTGCCGACTGCAGCCAGTGCCACGACCCGGCTGAGGTCTGAGGCCCGGGGGCCTCGAGCTAGGGCTCTGAGAGTGTACGAATTTGTGATGCGTACTATCTCCGAGCATTATAGTATTTGCTACTATCTATCCCACATCCTATCGTTCAATGCATCCCATCCTTCACGAATCCTATCACTCACGCATCCCATCCTTCACGAATCGTATCATTCAATGCATCCCATCCTTCACGAATCCTATCGTTCAATGCATCCCATCCTTCACGAATCCTATCGTTCAATGCATCCCATCCTTCACGAATCCTATCGTTCAATGCATCCCATCCTTCACGAATCCTATCACTCACGCATCCCATCCTTCACGAATCCTATCACTCACGAATCCCATCCTTCACGAATCCTATCGTTCAATGCATCCCATCCTTCACGAATCCTATCATTCGCGCATCCCACCCTTCACGAATCCTATCGTTCAATGCATCCCATCCTTCACGAATCTTATCGTTCAATGCATCCCATCCTTCACGAATCCTATCATTCGCGCATCCCACCCTTCACGAATCCTATCATTCGCGTATCCCATCCTTCACGAATCCTATCGTTCAATGCATCCCATCCTTCACGAATCCTATCACTCACGAATCCCATCCTTCACGAATCCTATCACTCACGCATCCCATCCTTCACGAATCCTATCACTCACGAATCCCATCCTTCACGAATCGTATCATTCAATGCATCCCATCCTTCACGAATCCTATCGTTCAATGCATCCCATCCTTCACGAATCCTATCGTTCAATGCATCCCATCCTTCACGAATCCTATCATTCGCGCATCCCACCCTTCACGAATCCTATCATTCGCGTATCCCATCCTTCACGAATCCTATCGTTCAATGCATCCCATCCTTCACGAATCCTATCATTCGCGCATCCCATCCTTCACGAATCCTATCTTTCAATGCATCCCATCCTTCACGAATCCTATCGTTCAATGCTTCCCATCCTTCACGAATCCTATCGTTCAATGCATCCCATCCTTCACGAATCCTATCACTCACGCATCCCATCCTTCACGAATCCTATCATTCGCGCATCCCATCCTTCACGAATCCTATCACTCACGCTTCCCACCCTTCACGAATCCTATCATTCGCGTATCCCACCCTTCACGAATCCTATCATTCGCGCATCCCCATCCGAAAAATGGGTAAAAATCGTCATTTTCTGTTGTCAGCAGTGTAAATGCCAATACCAATGCCAATACAAGTACCAATAAATGCCACTTTTGGAAGCTGTTTTAAAATAAATTTTCAGTTCTCGCTTTTTGTCCCTACCTGAGCTACCATTGTCCCTACCTGAGCTACCATTGTCCCTACCTGAGCTACCATTGTCCCTACCTGAGCTACCATTGTCTCTACCTGAGCTACCATTGTCCCTACCTGAGCTACCATTGTCTCTACCTGAGCTACCATTGTCCCTACCTGAGCTACCATTGTCCCTACCTGAGCTACCATTGTCCCTACCTGAGCTACCATTGTCCCTACCTGAGCTACCATTGTCCCTACCTGAGCTACCATTGTCCCTACCTGAGCTACCATTGTCTCTACCTGAGCTACCATTGTCCCTACCTGAGCTACCATTGTCTCTACCTGAGCTACCATTGTCTCTACCTGAGCTACCATTGTCTCTACCTGAGCTACCATTGTCTCTACCTGAGCTACCATTGTCTCTACCTGAGCTACCATTGTCTCTACCTGAGCTACCATTGTCTCTACCTGAGCTACCATTGTCCCTACCTTAGCTACCATTGTCTCTACCTGAGCTACCATTGTCCCTACCTGAGCTACCATTGTCCCTACCTGAGCTACCATTGTCTCTACCTGAGCTACATGTACATTTCTCTTCGACTGTAATACTACTTTACATATTCTTCTCAATTTTAACCACTGGCCGCACGGAGGATATTATTGAATGTAATATTTTTGAAAATTTTTGTGACAGATTTTTGTGATTTTGTGATATAATAACACTAATACGCAATGATGAGCATTGCAAATCCTGATCTTCCAATAGCTTCTTTTTTGTTTTTTTTACTTTTGCCTGTACCTTTTTTCTGTTTACGTTGTATGATAACGCGGATGTGTTTTTGAATCTTGCATGAAATAATCATTTATAATAAATGATGCATAAAAAGGTTTTTTACCATTCTGAAATTATTAAATTATTAAATTTTGTGCCATGTCTTCTGTCTGTTTACCACTGAAGGTCTGTTTTGCTAGCATTTTAATAGAACTCTCCACAGTAGTAACAGCTTCTTGGCTTTAGTTTATTATATTAGACTGCATTACTTGTGTCCAGACTGCTTTGCTTGTGTCCAGACTGCATTGCTTGTGTCCAGACACTGCATTGCTTGTGTCCAGACTGCTTTGCTTGTGTCCACACTGCATTGCTTGTGTCCAGACACTGCATTGCTTGTGTCCAGACACTGCATTGCTTGTGTCCTGACACTGCATTGCTTGTGTCCACACTGCATTGCTTGTGTCCAGACACTGCATTGCTTGTGTCCAGACACTGCTTTGCTTGTGTCCAGACACTGCATTGCTTGTGTCCAGACACTGCATTGCTTGTGTCCACACTGCATTGCTTGTGTCCAGACACTGCATTGCTTGTGTCCAGACACTGCATTGCTTGTGTCCAGACACTGCATTGCTTGTGTCCAGACACTGCATTGCTTGTGTCCAGACACTGCATTGCTTGTGTCCAGACACTGCATTGCTTGTGTCCAGACACTGCATTGCTTGTGTCCAGACACTGCATTGCTTGTGTCCAGACACTGCATTGCTTGTGTCCAGACACTGCATTGCTTGTGTCCAGACACTGCATTGCTTGTGTCCAGACACTGCATTGCTTGTGTCCAGACACTGCATTGCTTGTGTCCAGACACTGCATTGCTTGTGTCCAGACTGCATTGCTTGTGTCCAGACACTGCATTGCTTGTGTCAACACTGCATTGCTTGTGTCCACACTGCATTGCTTGTGTCCAGACTGCATTGCTTGTGTCCAGACTGCATTGCTTGTGTCCAGACACTGCATTGCTTGTGTCAACACTGCATTGCTTGTGTCCAGACACTGCATTGCTTGTGTCCAGACTGCATTGCTTGTGTCCAGACACTGCATTGCTTGTATCCAGACTGCATTGCTTGTGTCCAGCTGGCCCTCAGCCTTAGCTGCAGCAAAGCTTGGAAGCACTGCAAAATGTTCTATAGAACTACAGCAGATATGCTCACCGACCCAACAGTGACGTGTGCAGCTCTAGCTTTCGGCTGTGAGCAGCTCAGCTCATTCTGCCTTCTGTCTCAGCTGCATTCGAGTCTGTCTGCGTCATTTGGCGCACGCATTCGCTAGCTGGGAAAGAGGGGGAGAGGCGAGTCAGCCAGTGAGACATTGGACTGGTGCAATAGTACATTGCCACTGGACCGCAGTGCAGCGCAGTGTTCTCTGCTCTCTCCTTAGCCGCCCCAGTTAGCCGCAAGCCCCACCTCAGCCCTGTTAGCTGAAGCTGCAGCGCTGATAAGCGATAGAAAAATTGCTTAGCAGATAAGGTCTTAAGGTCTGGCAGGTGCGATATATCTTAGCTGGGACGGGACCGCCACCCATTCTGTCACTTTCACTTCAATTTGACATCGCTCTGGTTCGGCTAGATTCATATAGAGTCACGTACCAGCCTCTGTACAGTGCAGCATGATCCTGAAGCTTTCAGCGGCCAGCTCACTGTCTCCGGCGGCGCTGCTGCTGCTGCTGCTGCTGCTTGCCGCGGCGGCAGGCGGGGAGGTCAGTTACAGCTCCTTCTGGCGGAGACTCGACAGCTTCAGGCCGGTGGCAGATGCTGCCGACGGCGGCGTCTCCCGGCCGACGCTGGAGGCCGCGGCTCGCCTGTTGTCTGCCGACGGCGCCAGCCTGCGACAGGCGGCTCTGGAAGCGCTGGAGACTTTCGTCAGGGCTGAGCAGGCTGCGGCTTCGTTTGCTGTCGCTTCTGGCGGCAATGAGAGCATTTCGGCCTGCGCCAACCACACCGTCACCCTGCTCATGGCTCTGTCCAAGGGCGAAGGCTGGGCGCTCAAGTGTGAGTTGGGGCTCTGGCCGACTCTGACTGTTTTTTTAGCTAATGCAGGGAGCTGTCAATCATGATTATTCAATCCATCTTTAAACCTTAAACCTCCCTGACAATCGCCTTCAAACCTCCCTGACAATCGCCCTTAAAGCTCCCTGACAATTGCTTTTAAAGCTTTCTGACAATCGCCTTCAAACCTTGACAATCGCCTTCAAACCTTGACAATCGCCTTCAAACCGTGACAATCGTCCTTAAACCTCCCTGAAAATCGCCCTTAAACCTTCTTGACAATTGCCTTCAAACCTTCTTGACAATCGCCCTTAAAGCTCCCTGACAATCGCCTTCAAACCTCCCTGACCATCGCCCTTGTCGCTTTCGCCTCCGCACTCGCAGTCCTGGACTCGGACGCCAAGCCGCCGGCAGCCCTGGCCTATGGCGCCCGGCTCTGGCTGGGCAACTACGACCAGTGCATGGCCGTGGGCCGCTCCGACCCCATCGAGATCTACGGCGCCGCTGATGAGCATCGCGGCGACCCCCTGCCGATCCGCGGCTCCTACTGCCTGCTGGCCGCTGCGGAGACCGACGGTTCGGACCGGCCAGCCGGCGGCCTCGAGTCCAGCGCGCTTCGCCTGGGCCTCTGCTGGCCGGACAGCTGCTCACCCGCCCAGATTAACAACCTGACGCAGCTGCTGCTCAGCCCGCTTCAGAAGCTGCTGCCCGCCAACCGGTCTCTTCTGGTGCTTCCTCAGGCTACTCAGTGCCACCAGCCCCGAGCCCAGCTGCCCTGGACACGGGCTGCTGTGTTTATGACGTATGCGGATACTTTTCAGCCTGGGACACATTTTTTGGGTGCATGCTTTCTTGTGGTGCCATTCTGTCTGGTTGTTGTGTCATTCTGTCTGGTTGTGGTGTCATTCTGTCTGGTTGTGGTGTCATTCTGTCTGGTTGTGGTGTCATTCTGTCTGGTTGTTGTGTCATTCTGTCTGGTTGTGGTGTCATTCTGTCTGGTTGTGGTGCCATTTGAGTCTCATTATGGTACCATTCTGTCATTTGGCATCATTAAGGAGGCTTTTTTACTCTATAAACCCAGAGCGCCGCCCTCTTCCGCTCTGCAGCTGCCTGCTCAGCCTCTTCGGCGTCTTCATGCTGCTGGGCACCGCCTTTGACTTGGTGCGCACCTACCGGCTGAGCTGGCGCAGCCTCTGCCGCTCCAGAAAGCAGCTGCTGGTCAACGAGGATGAGGAAGCGGACGCGGAGACTGCCAGTGCGGACGGCATCTCCGCTGCTGCGGTTGATGGCGGCGGCCACCGCGTCAACGGAATCGCCAACGGTGGCCATGAGACCGCCTCCAGCTTCAGCGCCATCGCTGCGGACATGCTGCGTGAGCTTCTGTGTGTCTCTGCCGGTCTGTCTGTCTGTCTGTCTGTCTGCCTGCCTGACTGTCTGTCTGTCTGTCTGTCTGTCTGTCTGTCTGTCTGTCTGTCTGTCTGTCTGTCTGTCTGTCTGTCTGTCTGTCTGTGTGTCTGTCTGTCTGTCTGTCTGTCTGTCTGTCTGTCTGTCTGTCTGTCTGTCTGTCTGTCTGTCTGTCTGTCTGTCCGTCTGTCTGTCTGTCTCATACCCGGCAGAACCCACCCCATCCCCAGCGCTGCCCCTCCGCCTGCTGCTCTGCTTCTCGGTGCTCACCAACGCCCGCAAGATCGCGGACGTCAGCCACTCAGAGGGCACCCTGACCTGCGTGCACGGCCTGCGCTTCCTGTCCATGTCGTGGGTGATCCTGGGCCACACCTACTACTTCGCCTTCGGCTCGCTGAACAACATGGGCCAGCTGTATGCCGGCTGGCAGAATGACTGGACCTTCCAGGTGATCGCCAACGCCACCGTCTCGGTGGACAGCTTCTTCGTGCTGAGCGGCCTGCTGTCCCACCTACCTGTTCTTCCGGGAACTGCAGCGCATGGGCGGCGGGCTTCGCAAAATCAACTGGCTGATGTTCTACGTGCACAGGTACTGGCGGCTCACCCCGCCCTACCTGCTGGTCATGGCCACCTACGTGAGCCTCTTCCAGTACGTCTACGAGGGCCCGATGTACCCGCAGGCGCCGGCTGCCATCGACCCGCAGTGCCCCACGGACTGGTGGAAGAATGCGCTGTACATCAATAACCTGTTCTCCGCTGAGTCCGGCGCTGGGGTTAGTGCCGATATGTATCGAAAATATGTCTGGCTGTGTATCAGTGGAGTGTTTAACGATAGTTTAGCAATGCCATTTTTCGCGCGAATTTGAATTGTCTTTTGCTTAACAAACGAAACTTGGACACCTAATGCCGATATGTATCGAAAAAATATAAATAACATAAACTCCCGCCACCCGCAGTGCATGGGCTGGTCCTGGTACCTGGCCAACGACATGCAGTTCTACATTGTCAGCCCGATGCTGTTCTGCCTGCTGGCCATCAAGCCCGCCCTCGGCGTCGGGGTCACCTCCGCCTTGCTGCTCGCCTCCGTCACCGCCATGGGCATCCACAGCACCGTCAATGGCCTGGCCGTCGGCTTCTTCGGCATCGCGCAGGAGTTCAGCGGCATCTACATCAAGCCGTGGTTCCGGGCGACCCCCTACCTGGTCGGCGTGCTGTCCGGCTATCTGCTGCACCGACTCAAGGAGCGGCGCTGGCGGCCCAACAGGTGCGCGATTTGCTCCTTAGATCCCATTCCCCTGATCCCATTCCCCTGATCCCATTCCCCTGATCCCATTCCCCTGATCCCATTCCCCTGATCCCATCCCCCTGATCCCATTCCCCTGATCCCATTCCCCTGATCCCATCCCCCTGATCCCATTCTCCTGATCCCATCCCCCTGATCCCATTCTCCTGATCCCATCCCCCTGATCCCATTCTCCTGATCCCACCCCCTGATCCCATCCCCTGATCCCATCCCCCTGATCCCATTCTCCTGATCCCATCCCCCTGATCCCATTCTCCTGATCCCACCCCCCTGATCCCATCCCCCTGATCCCATCCCCCTGATCTCATTCTCCTGATCCCATCCCCCTGATCCCATTCTCCTGATCCCATCCCCCTGATCCCATTCTCCTGATCCCACCCCCTGATCCCATCCCCCTGATCCCATCCCCCTGATCCCATCCCCCTGATCCCATTCTCCTGATCCCATCCCCCTGATCCCATTCTCCTGATCCCAACCCCTGATCCCATCCCCCTGATCCCAACCCCTGATCCCATCCCCCTGATCCCATCCCCCTGATCCCATCCCCCTGATCCCACCCCCTGATCCTATTCCCCCTGATCCTATCCCCCTGATCCCACCCCCTGATCCCATCCCCTGGCCTAATTCCTTTCCTCTTGATTCTATATCTGCCTAATTCCCATCTCCCTGATCCCCATCTCCCTAATTCGCATCCCCATCGTCCCCATCTGATCCCATTTCTCATCTGATCCCATCTCTGTGTTGGACATTTCATGCAAGAATCCGCTACCGCTGGCGCCCCGCAGGCTCCTGGTGGCCCTGCTGTGGCTGGTGGCGGCCGGGGTGGCCCTCAGCATCGTGTACGGCCTCTACGATGTGGACGGCGGCCGGGTCAAGCTGTCGCAAAACGTCGCCTCGCTGTACAACGCCGTCTACCGGCCGCTGTGGGCCGCCGCCGTCGGCTGGGTGACCATCGCCTGCGTCACTGGCAACGGCGGCTGGGTGAACAGTCTGCTGTCGCAGCCGCTGTTTGCCCCGCTGTCTCGGCTCACCTACTGCGCCTACCTGGTGCACCCGGTCGTGATGCTGGCTTACTACCTGAGCCGCAGGCAGGCCATGGTGTGGGACAATTTCTCCGTGATCCACGCCTTCCTGGGCAACTGCGCCCTGGCCTACATGGCCGCCTTTGTGGCGTCGCTGATGTTTGAGGCGCCCCTGATCGGACTGGAGCGGGTGCTGAGGGGCCGCTGAATGAGCTGAGGGGATCTGAGGAGGAGCTGAGGGGATCTGAGGAGGAGCTGAGGGGATCTGAGGAGGAGCTGAGGGGATCTGAGGAGGAGCTGAGGGGATCTGAGGAGGAGCTGAGGGGATCTGAGGAGGAGCTGAGGGGATCTGAGGAGGAGCTGAGGGGATCTGAGGAGGAGCTGAGGGGATCTGAGGAGGAGCTGAGGGGATCTGAGGAGGAGCTGAGGGGATCTGAGGAGGAGCTGAGGGGATCTGAGGAGGAGCTGAGGGGATCTGAGGAGGAGCTGAGGGGATCTGAGGAGGAGCTGAGGGGATCTGAGGAGGAGCTGAGGGGATCTGAGGAGGAGCTGAGGGGATCTGAGGAGGAGCTGAGGGGATCTGAGGAGGAGCTGAGGGGATCTGAGGAGGAGCTGAGGGGAGCGGTCCCAGGCCGACTGCATGTACAATATTTCACAATAATTCACAATCTTCACAATTTCACACAATATTTTTCTATTCAGAATGTAATTGTTTAAACAATTTTTAAACAGGATTCGAGATGAAGCTTCTATACTCTGTGTCCATGTTTATTCCATTTTATCCCTTCTTCCATCGCAGTCTTTCAATCCCTGTTCAAACGCCTTCTGAGTAATGTGCTGTCACCAGCTGGCACCCATGATTGCTGTCTGAGTAATGTGCTGTCACCAGCTGGCACCCATGATTGCTGTCTGAGTAATGTGCTGTCACCAGCTGGCACCCATGATTGCTGTCTGAGTAATGTGCTGTCACCAGCTAGCACCCATGATTGCTGTCTGAGTAATGTGCTGTCACCAGCTGGCACCCATGATTGCTGTCTGAGTAATGTGCTGTCACCAGCTGGCACCCATGATTGCTTTCGTTTCTGCGGTAATTTCTGTCTATCGAACGTTCCTGAATGAAATCACTGTAGGTGATGATATTCCATGGTGATATTTACTGATTTGAAAATCTCGCGTTTCAAATGTACTTAGCTATGCGAAATTGCATATAATGAGCTAAATTCTGTGCCCTCCCAAGTTGACCAGAAGGTCCGATTTGTTTCTACGATGAAGCTTGAGTTTAGCCTGCGAATTTTACTCATGCGAATTGCTTGCACTTTTACTGATCTGTCAGCTGGCTTGGCTTCTGGCTGACTGACAGGCAAAATTAAATTTCTGCCACCGGCATTCTTATCAAGATTTTTAAACAGAGCACGTGACCTTCACTCAAAACCGACGCCTTGCTTACATTTAAGTTGGATTTCAAGTTTTGCATTTTTTCGATGGATACTACTGCGACACTACTGAGACTGTAATGACTTGAGAACGAAGTCTTTAATAGCTATTGCACTGGGAAGTGGCTCCCGGGTGGCAGACAGAAGTAAGTGTAGTGAGCCCGGACCGTGGCGTCCGGTTTGACTATATATTTGGGGGCTCCTGGGCCCCAACATAGAAAGGCGTGCTGTGGCGCGAAACATACTCGTACGAATGGTGGGAGTGTGCAGAAGATGAGTCAGTGAGGGGAACTAACAGTGCAAAATAACATTAGTCAGTGGTAGCGGTAGACCCTGGCCAGGCTGTGGAGGAATCCACAGCTCAGGCAATCACAGAGACACTACTGAGACACTACAGAGACACTATTGAGACACTACTGAGACACTACTGAGACACTAATGAGATACTACTGAGACACTATTGAGACCCTACTGAGACACTACTGAGACACTACTTTCAAGGTCAAGAAGCAGCCAGCTTTGCTTGAATAAAAGTTTACCATGTAAGCGTGAGGCATGCCCTATCTTGTTCATGGACTTTTTTGGGTGAGCATGGGACTGGACGCGGTCTGTCCCTGACTCACGAACCTCTGTTTCGAGCGTCGGACTGGACACTGTCTGTCCATGGACGACTAAAGTAGAAGGACGGGAAACGTTTCTTGGAAAAGGGGATGTGAAGTTAAGAGTCAAAATGGAGCCTGAAGCATTGGGTCCCGATTTCTCTACGCCAATCCCTTCATTTGGAGCCAAATAGCTCCCGTTATGCCGAAAACCCGACCACTTTAGCACTGGGGGATCTCTGAGGGGAGAAATGGGATAAATGGGGATTTCATGTGAACTTAAGGCTCTAGAATGGAGCCTGAAGCATCGGGTCCCGATTTCTCTACGCCAATCCCTTCATTTGGAGCCAAATAGCTCCCGTTATGCCGAAAACCCGACCACTTTAGCACTTGGGGATCTCTGTGGGGAGAAATGGGATAAATGGGGATTTCATGTGAACTTGAGACTCAAGGAGCTTCCAATCCTTAAATGACGAGGTGAACAGATTACCTGAGCGTTAGCATGGTCATCACGCGATGAAAGACTGACCCATCTGGTGACCAGATCCATCAATCCCAGGACGACTACACCTCAGCCTCTGCTGAAGCGGCCTCTGCCGCGGGGCAGCCGCACATCGAACCCAGCGGCCCACCGCCTGTAACGTCAGCTGCCCCCGACTATGGATCCTCCCGTCTCATCCCCAAACACTGTCTCATCACCTGCTGCACCTGTCACGCCCTCTCACCTCCATGACTGCGATGATGCAGCAGATTCAGTTGCTAATAGAACAGCTCGCTGCTAATACCCATCTTGCCCCGACATCTGCGTCGTCGTCCGCTACGATTGATTGCGATCCGGCCGCTCTCATCCGCTCCAATGTCCTCCAGAAGGTTCGTCTCCCAACATTCGACGGCATCGATCCTGCCGCATTCCCTGGGTTCTGGGACGCCTTCCTCTACCGCGTCGACCAATCCAGTCTCAACGTCGACAAGTTCGAACCACTCCGCAGTCTGCTATTCGGCCCCGCCCTCAGAAAGCTGGGCGCCCTTGATGCCTGCCAACCCATCGCTTATGCTGAGGCCTGCCGCGTCCTCCAGGCTAACTGCGCCGACGCCCAGGAGCAGAAGAACGCCTGCTTCCAACGCCTCGCGCTATTATGCAGCTTCGCTTTCAACGTAGACGAGTTTGAGACCTTCACCAACGCCCTCCGACTCGCTATCGGCCCACTTCTCGGCCTTGGCGAGCTCACTGCACCCTCGAAAGCCACGTCTAAGCCCTATGGAGCCGCCTCCCGATCGAGCTCCAGAACGAGATCCGCCACCGCCGTGCTGCAAACGGGCAGCCTGTCATGCCCACTATGGCACAGCTTCAGGTCCACCACTTCTCGCACGGGCGCAAACCCCTCGCCTCGTCCCTCCGAATGCTTCGCTTCCACCGCCAACCAGCAGCAGCAGAAGCCCAGCCGCCCATGCCTTTATTGCGACACTTCCGACCATGCCACCATGTCTTATTGCTGCAACATCCGCAAGCCCGATGACCAGCTTAAAACAGTTCTAAACAAGAACCTTCGCGACAATTGCCTTCGCCGACACCACACCAGGGACTGCCGCGAAACCCGACACTGTCGTGTGTGCGACGCCCCACATCACACCTCGCTGCACGGGGCCACCTTCGACAGCGCTCGCTCCAGCCATCGCTCGCCTAAGACAGGCCAAAATGCCCACGTTAATTCGGGCTGACACCAACTCCAAAGAAACAGCCAACTCCCAAGTCTCTGCCGCAGCCGACGGAGGTCTCGTGCCGACCACCATGACTACTTTCCGGGCGAAGGCCGTCAACCCGAAAGATGGCCGCTCCGTCGACTGCACAATTTTTCTCGATTCTCGACTCTGGCTGCTCATACTCGCATCTCGACGGCACTGTTGCCCACAACCTTGGTCTCAAAGCCGCTAAGAGACTCACGATAGCCACCTCCACCTTACACTCGTACTCGTTCTTCCGCGTTAGATCACTGCGGACCTCGTCAGTTTCGACCTCCAGGCCCCAGACAGCCGTCGCTGGACAATCACATCCCTCGCCTCCGACCAACTAGCAGCCCCGATCCATATACCGGCCAGGAGGTATAACAGGAGCTATTTGGCAAAAGAGCAAACGTCAAAACAAACATTTAATCTATTTAAACTGCCGACGCGTTTCGTCCAAAGCGGACATCTTCAGGGCAAACGAACCATCGAAAACACAAACGAGAATGTATTTAAATTAAATCGAAAAATATTGAGCGAACAAAAAACAGAAAGAACGAAAAAACATGTACATATTGTAAACTTTTGACTAACAAACCAATCAGTTAAGAGGGTGCACCCACTTCACCACCGCGCACGAGATCAAAAAATTCTGAGTTGTTGCTCCACACCTTTACTCACAAGCTGAACGTTTAAGCTAGGATTGTACTTCCTAATGTACGTAGCCTCCAACAATTTTAGTTTTCTAACATTGTTACATCCATCCATCACCTTGAACAACTGCTTTTGTTTTTTGTCTTTCTGTTTTTGTTCGCTCAATATTTTTCGATTTAATTTAAATAAATTCTCGTTTGTGTTTTCGATGGTTCGTTTGCCCTGAAGATGTCCGCTTTGGACGAAACGCGTCGGCAGTTTAAATAGATTAAATGTTTGTTTTGACGTTTGCTCTTTTGCTAATTTTAAAGGAGCTATTTGGCTCCAAATGAAGGGATTGGCGTAGAGAAATCGGGACCCGATGCTTCAGGCTCCATTCTAGAGCCTTAAGTTCACATGAAATCCCCATTTATCCCATTTCTCCCCACAGAGATCCCCAAATGCTAAACTGGTCGGGTTTTCGGCATAACGGGAGCTATTTGGCTCCAAATGAAGGGATTGGCGTAGAGAAATCGGGACCCGATGCTTCAGGCTCCATTCTAGAGCCTTAAGTTCACATGAAATCCCCATTTATCCCATTTCTCCCCACAGAGATCCCCAAATGCTAAAGTGGTCGGGTTTTCGGCATAACGGGAGCTATTTGGCTCCAAATGAAGGGATTGGCGTAGAGAAATCGGGACCCGATGCTTCAGGCTCCATTTTGGTTCTTAACTTCACATCCCCTTTTTGAAGGCAGGCTTTTTTGAAAAAATACACTACGGAGATAGGAAGCAGAAAAATTGTTATTGCTTTTGACAGGAGGCAGATCCAATGTTTATCTCTTGATATGTTGTGCCTTTCTTATTGCTCTATCGATCGATATTCATAAAGCTTTTTGTTTAGAAATTTAGGATTCGTGTTAATTTTTTATTCTACGTACATTTCCTGTACCTAACAATGATAAAAATGCATGGCACAGCTCCAATCTTTGGTTTCATGAATCTATTTTATCATCTCTGTTACAAATATTTGTTACATGGCACCCATGAGTCAGCTAAGAATGACAAAATATATTCAAAAAACCAAAGAGCTGGGCCGTGGCATTTTAATGGTTTTTAGGCACAAGATACGTGCAAATGTACGTAGAATAAAAAATTAACATATAATCCTAATTCTTTGAACGAAAGCTTTATGAATATCGATAGAGCAATAAGAAAGGCACAACATATCAAAAGATGAACACTGGATCTGCCTCCAATCAAAAGCAATAACAGTTTTTGTGCTAAAAAATGAAAACTTCCTGTCTCCGTATTTTTTCGGAAAAGCCTGCCTTCAAAAATTTCCCAAGAAACGAGGTTTCCCGTCCTACTTAAGTCGTCCTTGGTCCCATCTTGTGCATGGACTTTTGTGGGTGACGGGTGAGCATCGGACTGGACACTGTCTGTCCCTGGCTCATGAACCTCTGTGTCGAGCGTCGGACTGGACACTGTCTGTCCCTGGCTCATGAACCTCTGTGTCGAGCGTCGGACTGGACACGGTCTGTCCTTGACTCGTGAACCTCTGTGTCGAGCGTCGAAATGTACATGAACCCCTGCCGTTCCTGTCGACTCAAGACAGTCTTTAATTGACTAAAGATTGAAAATACGAGCACCAGTCTCTTATCTGATCAAGACTTTGCCCTGTTAAACTCTCAGTTTCGAATAAGGTCGCTAGCAATGCTTGACTTGAATCTGCATGCTTGCAAAATTAGTCTGTTCTTCAATTCATAGCTACAGAGGTAATTCATATGGCCGTTCGTGCATGCGGTACCCTTTGAAAAGGCCATACTGTGGCAGGAAGTCGTTGCAAACAACTCGCTAGTGGCTGTAGCGACTCTGGGGCGACGTCTGTGACTCAATTTTTTAATGACTAAAGCGCATCTGGTGCAACGCGGAGAGGTGACTTTGGCGCCACAAAGCGCGTCACGTGAGTTGTAGAGTCGTAGGAGTCGCGAAACAGTGCTCCAGAAATCTTTGTGTTGGCGCTTAACTTCTAGCTTAGTAGGCTAGTAGACTACCGTGGTATCTCGTCGTTTTTGGAGTCGTTCAGAGTCACTTCTTTCCTATTTTACCTGCGTCTGCAACGACTCAGGGACGCTTCTCGGCCTAGGTATACCTTTTCATTGGGGTACAGGTAAATCTGTGAGAACCTGCGTGCACTGGTTTTTTAAAGCTTTCCTCTTTTAAAGGTATTTCATTGCCTGGCATAGAGTATCCACACTGCAGTGCAACAGCGGCAGTTCAGCCAATTGACTGGCATAGAGTATCCACACTGCAATACAGCAGCGGCAGTTTAGCCAATTGGCTGGCATAGAGTATCCACACTGCAATACAGCAGCGGCAGTTTAGCCAATTGACTGGCATAGAGTATCCACACTGCAATACAGCAGCGGCAGTTTAGCCAATTGGCTGGCATAGAGTATCCACACTGCAATACAGCAGCGGCAGTTTAGCCAATTGACTGGCATAGAGTATCCACACTGCAGTGCAACAGCGGCAGTTCAGCCAATTGACTGGCATAGAGTATCCACACTGCAGTGCAACAGCGGCAGTTCAGCCAATTGACTGGCATAGAGTATCCACACTGCAATGCAAACGCGGCAGTTCAGCCAATTGACTGGCATAGAGTATCCACACTGCAATGCAAACGCGGCAGTTCAGCCAATTGACTGGCATAGAGTATCCACACTGCAATTCAAACGCGGCATAGGTATCCACTGCTGTCAACTCGTTTATATCAAAATGCCGCTGTTTAAAATATCTGAAGCCGTCTCAAAACAAATAAAAAATTTCATAGATTTTTAGTGAATTTCGTGCGAAATGTCCCAGTAGACTACTGCATCTACTGACTCATGCAAAGTGACATCCACCGCTATCCAGTCTGTTTTATTGATTCTTTCATAGAAATATTTAACAATTTAGGCAACAACACTCTGGACTTTGGCTGTACGAGACTTAGCGGTCATGCAGCTTGCATCATATGGGGAATTTCTCATTTCATAGAAGCTTTTGGATCTGCAAGCCTCACTTGTTGGATTGTTCTTACAAACGAGTAATAATGTGGGCTCCCATTCCTGACGACGATCGACGAATTTCCTATCTACGGAATGGAAAACTTAGACGCGGGGTATTTCTTACTCGATACTGAAGGAATATCTCACCCGGCACTAGGGGAATATCTCACTCGACACTGAAGGAATATCTCACTCGACACTGAAGGAATATCTCACTCGACACTGAAGGAATATCTCACTCGACACTGGGGAATATCTCACTCGACACTGGGGAATATCTCACTCGACACTGAAGGAATATCTCACTCGACACTGGGGAATATCTCACTCGACACTGAAGGAATATCTCACTCGACACTGGGGAATATCTCACTCGACACTGGGGAATATCTCACTCAACACTGGGGAATTTCTCACTTAGCACACCAAGGAATCAGCCATATGGACCGCTTCGCCTCCCTCTTCAGGGAAAAGTAAAATCAGCGATTAGAAGCTCCGTCAAACTGCAATTGCGCAAGACGCACATCTCATTCTTCATCGTCCAGCAGCCCCACCCGCTTGGCCAGCCGCTTGACCTTGGCCTTGACCCCGGCCTGCATCAGCTCGAAGCACATGGCGATGAGGGCCAGGCCGAACAGCAGGTACAGGCAGCAGATCACCGGCTTGGTCTCGTTGGACCAGCTAAACACGTGCATGCCGGGCACCAGGTCGCCGAACCCGATGGTGCTGAGGGTGATGAACACGAAGTAGCTGGCGGACAGCAGGTCCCACTGCTCCCAGGCCGCGAAGAACACGGCTCCCATGGCGATGTAGCCGATGAGGATCGCCATGGGAAGCCACAGCGGCACCGCCGTGGCGGCCACGGCGTCCACCACTGCGGTTGCGGCCGCGGCGTTCTCCGACTGCACCAGAGACTCGCCGGCTCCGTCTGGCGCCGCTCCGCCGTCTGGTGACGCAGCCGCACCGGCGGCCGCCCGTTTTTCTCGACTGCGTTTGCGACAGCGCCGCCAGAACAGCAGGCAGGGCCGACAGGTGAGGCGGTAGATCAGCCTACGGCCGTTTCAGGATTGAGGCTTCGGGATTATGGAGTCTGGTTGAGACTTCGAGATTATGGAGTCTAATTGAGACTTCGGGATCATGGAGTCTGATTGAGCTGCTTCGGGATCATGGAGTCTGGTTGAGGCTTCGGGATCATGGAGTCTGATTGAGCTGCTTCGGGATTACGGAGTCTGATTGAGCTGCTTCGGGATTACGGAGTCTGATTGAGCTGCTTCGGGATTACGGAGTCTGATTGAGCTGCTTCGGGATTACGGAGTCTGATTGAGCTGCTTCGGGATTACGGAGTCTGATTGAGCTGCTTCGGGATTACGGAGTCTGATTGAGCTGCTTCGGGATTATGGAGTCTGATTGAGCTGCTTCGGGATTATGGAGTCTGATTGAGACTTCAGGTTGCTAGTTGGGGCTGCTAGCTGGGGTTGCTAGCTGGGGTTGCTAGCTGGGGTTGCTAGCTGGGGCTGCTAGCTGGGGCTGCTAGCTGGGGTTGCTAGCTGGGGTTGCTAGCTGGGGTTGCTAGCTGGGGTTGCTAGCTGGGGTTGCTAGCTGGGGTTGCTAGCTGGGGCTGCTAGCTGGGGCTGCTAGCTGGGGTTGCTAGCTGGGGTTGCTAGCTGGGGTTGCTAGCTGGGGCTGCTAGCTGGGGCTGCTAGCTGGGGCTGCTAGCTGGGGCTGCTGGCTGGGGCTGCTAGCTGGGGCCACTAGTTTTTGATCGCTCACCTGAGCACGCTGGCCATGAAGGAGCCGAAGTTGGCCAGACACAGCAGCATGAGGGGGATGCCGATAATGGAGTACAGAATAGTGGCGATGCGGCCGTAGTTGGTCTTCGGCACCACGTGACCGTAGCCTGGGAATCAAGAGTTGCGGCTTGAGTTTCGTCAGCTGGCGGTTGCGAGAACAGGTTCAGAAATTGTCCCTGTCTGACACCTGGAGTAAGTTGAAAGCCCCTGAGGTCTAACTGGCACCCCTGAGGTCTAGTTGGCACCCCTGAGGTCTAGTTGGCACCCCTGAGGTCTAGCTGGCACCCCTGAGGTCTAGCTGGCACCCCTGAGGTCTAGCTGGCACCACTGAGGTCTAGCTGGCACCACTGAGGTCTAGCTGGCACCCCTGAGGTCTAGCTGGCACCCCTGAGGTCTAGCTGGCACCACTGAGGTCTAGCTGGCACCCCTGAGGTCTAGCTGGCACCCCTGAGGTCTAGCTGGCACCCCTGAGCTCCAGCTGGCACTCCTTCGAGTGAGCGCCAGGCCTCTGGGCCTCACCGATGGTTGTCACCACTGAGATGGTGTACAGCAGGGCGCCCGGCCAAGTCCAAAAAGTTTCGTCAGAATCCTCGGCGGTGGTGTGATTCGGTCGGATCCAGCCGTCCCTGGCGTGGGTGTACACCATCTCCTCCGTGTGCCGGGCCCAGTGGTCCAGGCTGGCGCTGAAATCGCCCAGCATCCGGCCGATATCGCCGCCATGCTGGGCGAACACCGTGTTGTCCGCTGCCGATGTCAGCGAGGCGTTGCCGAGGGCGATTTCCTCCAGAGCGAGCTGGCAGGCCGCGCTCAGGCGCTTCTGGCGACGGGGGGAATACAAGGTAATGTAATGTAATGTAATGTAATGTAATGTAATGGAATGTAATGTAATGTAATGTAATTTAATGCAGTGCAATGTAATGTAATGTAATGTAATGGAATGTAATTTAATGTAATTTAATGCAATGTAATGTAATGCAATGAAATTTAATGTAATTTAAAGTCATGTAATGTAATTTAATGTAATGCAATGTAATGGAATATAATGTAATTGAATGTAATGGAATGTAAGAAAACAGAATAGAATAAATATGATAGAACACATGTACATGATGTAACCGCCCTAGTTGCCCGTCCGCTCCGTTGAGTGACGAACGCATGACCAGAGGGGGCAATGACCGTAGGCTGCCTATGACCGGGCAATGACCTGACGGACCTCCAGCACCAGACTGTCCTGCCCACATGATTGATAGCTTTGGTAGCGCTTTCGTGACCAGAGGGCCAAGGACCCACACGGACCCCATCTGTAGCCAAGGTGCAATAGTTGGTCACTCGGTCATAGCATGACCGAATGGCTGCCACCACTCTATGTGACCTGGCGCACCTGGATCTTTCTACCAGACCTCTCGAGGCTAGAGCCCCGCCTGGATTGGTTACCAGGGGATTTAGGCTAACAGGGGAGACACATGCAGCCGAGTACAGGGACTCTGCTTGGGGCATGATCGGGAACTCTGGGCTCAATCTGGAGGATTTCTCAGCAGGGGATCCTTTGAGGCTGTGAGCGAGGCTGATTTGCGACTTTGATTACTAAGAGTAGTATGAGGCGAACATGTACTGTCTCTAGTTTAGATTGCTCAGGGCGAAGGGACGCGTTCGCATGGGGTTGCAACCTTCCTACTGCCATTCTGTGCCAAGACTCGCTAATCCCCTCTACTGCACGCACACGCGGCCCCGCAGCACGCACTCACGGGCGGGCTTTGCACGGGGGAGAGGCCATTAGCTTACCCAAACTTCCTTATGCTTTGCCACCCAGGGAGAAGGCTTAGCAAGCCATGAATGAAATGATGGTGAAAGTGTGAATAATGAGGAGTTTAGTAATAGTTAACGATTAGGCCCCTAGGCAAAGTAATCAGGCAATTAGGCGGCTTCACTATTGAATAAAATACAGCAAAAGATACGGTATCACGATTGGCTCAGCTCTCTAATTAAGCAATGGAAAATAGGCAAACCCCGGATAAGCAAAGGCAATTAGAGCACAAATTAGTAATAGGAACTTACCGGCAGCTGCACAGAGAGAGAGAGAGAGCAATGGAGTGACCGAGGGCGGCTGTTGGCTGCAGTCAGGCCGGCAGTGAAGCGGCGATGCGCTGAAACGACGAGGCGCTGATGTAGTTCAGGCGATGCTGAAGATGATTGGCGGTGACAGACCGCGGACCGGCAGATGAGCTCACTTGGGGAGCTGAAGGTAACTTGGCGGTAACAGACCGCGGACCGGCAGAGGTTCGTCCTATAGACGAACGGGTCAGATCGAG
>NIVC01001920.1:67672-87672 GCA_002269645.1 Macrostomum lignano | reverse complement strand
ATGGTAGAGATGGAGAGAGGTGGGACAGATGGTAGAGATGGAGAGAGGTGGGACAGATGGTAGACATGGAGAGAGGTGGGACAGATGGTAGACATGGAGAGAGGTGAGACAGATGGTAGACATGGAGAGAGGTGGGACAGATGGTAGAGATGGAGAGAGGTGGGACAGATGGTAGAGATGGAGAGAGGTGGGACAGATGGTAGACATGGAGAGAGGTGGGACAGATGGTAGACATGGAGAGAGGTGAGACAGATGGTAGACATGGAGAGAGGTGGGACAGATGGTAGACAAGATGGAGAGAGGTGGGACAGATGGTAGAGATGGAGAGAGGTGGGACAGATGGTAGAGATGGAGAGAGGTGGGACAGATGGTAGAGATGGAGAGAGGTGGGACAGATGGTAGAGATGGAGAGAGGTGAGACAGATGGTAGACATGGAGAGAAGGGAGGCAGCAGTCAAGCCGCAGTCCGTGCGCAGCACACAGCACTCACAATTGAGTTCTTCCGATGCCTACCGGCTCAGCTGCGGAGGAGAATCGCGGAGGAGAATCGCGGAGGAGAATCGCGGAGGAGAATCGCAGTAAACCAGAGTAAGCCATGAGCAGCCAAATAAAGCATGGATGGAGAGTTCAGCATCCAATTGAAGCAGCAAAAGTCAGTTGGGAAGCCCAGCAGCCAACCATGAGCGGTCTGGAAGGGAGCAGCGCTGAAGTGGGGCAGGGATTCCCGGATTCACAGCTTGAGGACGCACCGGATGCGAGCGGATCTGCTGCATAAACTGCATTTTCTGATGTCTTCCGCCGTCAACTCACTTTCCGGCGTGTCCGGGGCGCCCGGAACTCCGCAATCAACTGGGCTGCGGGTGGCTGATCAACAGGCGAAATCACGAATGGCTGCCCTTCATGTCATCAATAATCCCCTGGTAGGCAGCTGGCTGCCAGCTGTAAACTTTGAGCTATGAGCTGTGAGATGTGAGCTATGAGCTGTGAGATGTGAGCTGTGAGATGTGAGCTGTGAGATGTGAGCTGTGAGATGTGAGCTGTGAGATGTGAGCTGTGAGATGTGAGCTGTGAGATGTGAGCTGTGAGATGTGAGCTGTGAGATGGGAGCTGTGAACTGTGAGATGTGAGCTGTGAGATATGAGCTGTGAGATGTGAGCTGTGAGATGTGAGCTATGAGATGTGAGATGTGAGATGTGAGATGTGAGCTGTGAAATGTGAGCTGTGAGATGCGAGCTGTGAGATGTGAGATGTCAGCTGTGAGATGTGAGATGTGAGATGTGAGCTGTGAGATGTGAGCTGTGAGTTGTGAGCTTTGAGTTGTGAGCTGTGAGTTGTGAGCTGTGAGATATGAGCTGTGAGATATGAGCTGTGCACTCGTGAGCAGTGAGCTGTTAAGGCAGACAAGCAGGTGAGCAGTGCTCTGACCATCTGACAGCAATAGTTGCTCCCTGCATGGCAGCTGGCGCGTCTCTCACAACGCTCCTCGCAACTCAATAAGTCATCTGTCGCATCCAGCTGTCATGAGGTAGCGTCAACTCTGCTGCTGCAGTCCAACTAAAAATTCTGTTTCATTAAAAAGCATAATTTGTTTTAACTGAGACTAGTTTTTAGTCGCGCATAGCCTTTAGCAGAGCTGAGCAGTGGGAATGAATTTCTCAGTTAAGAGCCTCAGCAGTAGCTAAAATGAATTCTAATCGCTTGCTTGCTGGGTGAATTCCAAACTGCTGTTTAAAGCAGAACTCTAACTGCTCACCTCTCAGGGACCGGGCTGCTCATGTTGACTCAACTTATCTTTGCCTGCGAGCTTGAATTATGGAGTTCAATTGGGCTGCTCTTTACAAAAATATGCTATCTGAATTTGCCTGCACCTGCTCGGTACTATTTATAGCCGTGAGTTAATTTACCAATGCTGATCAGTATTCATAGGACTCGATGCCAGTCGCATTCCTTCCAGCGGTTTCCAGGCACAGCTGAGGGTCGCAGGCCCTCTGCTTGTAAAGTAGACTGCTTGCAAAACTTTAATTAAGCACTGATAGCGCTGCCGAACCCGACTCAGGTTAGCCGGTCAGCGTTCACTACACTAACTCGATTGGCGTCAGATTGACTACTCGACTGGCGCCAGATTGACTACTCGACTGGCGCCAGATTGACTACTCGACTGGCGCCAGATTGACTACTCGATTGGCGCCAGATTTACTACTCGGTTGGCGCCAGATTTACTACTCGGTTGGCGCCATATTGACTACTCGGTTGGCGCCAGATTTACTACTCGGTTGGCGCCAGATTTACTACTCGGTTGGCGCCATATTGACTACTCGGTTGGCGCCAGATTTACTACTCGGTTGGCGCCAGATTTACTACTCGGTTGGCGCCATATTGACTACTCGGTTGGCGCCAGATTTACTACTAGACTGGCGCCAGGTTGACTACTCGGTTGGCGCCATATTGACTACTCGATTGGCGCCATATTGACTACTCGATTGGCGCCATATTGACTACTCGATTGGCGCCATATTGACTACTCGATTGGCGCCATATTGACTACTCGATTGGCGCCATATTTACTACTCGATTGGCGCTAGGTTGACTACTCGGTTGGCGCCAGGTTGACTACTCGGTTTGCGCCAGATTGACTACTCGGTTGGCGCCAGGTTGACTACTCGGTTTGCGCCAGATTGACTACTCGGTTGGCGCCAGATTGACTACTCGGTTTGCGCCAGATTGACTACTCGGTTGGCGCCAGATTGACTACTCGGTTTGCGCCAGATTGACTACTCGGTTTGCGCCAGATTGACTACTCGGTTTGCGCCAACTCTGGCGCCAGAAAAAGTAAATCGCAACCTAAGAATTCGACAATACTAGCATTTTTTTATCACACTACATGCCTACTACTCATAGTAGTTTTATTTTGATTTTGAACTAAAAATGACGCTGAAGTTTAGTTTTGAAGGAAGTGAGTCAGACCCAGACAAAGGTGACACGTGCTGACAGGTGCAAAATTTTATTGGGAGGGCTTGTTGAGTTCGGAACTACCTTGACTACGAGTAGCGTTGGCAGTAGGCAGGGGGTTAAAATGCAAAGCTTTACAAATCACAGGTGCATGAAATTATGCCGACTCAGATCGCGCTTTCAGAGTAAATTGTAACTTGTAGCTCATGAGTAAAAGTTTGAGTCCATCAATTAAGATGTCCTCGAATCTGTCACTCCTAACAGCAGCCAATGCAATACTCCAGACACCACCAGCTCTGTCACTCCAGACACCACCAGCTCTGTCACTCCAGACACCACCAGCTCTGTCACTACAGACACCACCAGCTCTGTCACTCCAGACACCACCAGCTCTGTCACTCCAGACACCACCAGCTCTGTCACTACAGACACCACCAGCTCTGTCACTCCAGACACCACCAGCTCTGTCACTCCAGACACCACCAGCTCTGTCACTCCAGACACCACCAGCTCTGTCACTCCGACACCATCAGCTCTGTCACTCCAGACACCACCAGCTCTGTCACTCCAGACACCACCAGCTCTGTCACCAACTCTTTCACTCCAGACACCACCAACTCTATCACTCCGACACCATCAGCTATGTCACTCCAGACACCACCAACTCTATCACTCCGACACCATCAGCTCTGTCACTCCAGACAACACGCTGTCACTCCAGATGCCACCAGGCTACAGAGCGACAGGCGCAGCGGTGCCGGAAGGCAGCTACAGGCAGTCAAAGCTGTCGATCGGGCACTCGGTGGTGGTCGCTGGCGACTCGGTGCTGGCCAAGCCATCCACACTGGCCCGCCTGGACAGCGCCTTCATCAGCACCAGCAAGAGGAAGAAGGCCACCAGCAGCAGGAGGAGCAGCCAGCAGCGGTAGCGGGACAGCCACCGAGCCGCGGCCCCAAAGCCCCGGTGGCCTCTTGGCGGCTCCACGAGGTCCCTGACGGTGTCCAGGTTCACAGACACCATTGTGTCCACCGGCTTTCGCTGCTGGCTCGGCTGCAGTCTGGTAGCAAACTCGGTTTTGCTGAACACCACCTGCTCTTCGGAGTCGGCCCTGAGCAGCGACACCTGCTCGGGCTCAGCTGAGCTGGTGTCCGCGGGTGCCTCTGCCACCTCCTGCTGCTGCTGCAGCTTCCCGCTGATCACCGCGTCCAGCGAGGGGCTGCTGACCTCGAACTCCACATCGGCAAGAGTCTTTCGAGCCTCCTCCAGGAATTTACGCCGAGCGGCAAGGTCCTCGGAGGTCACGAAGCGGCCGTTGTTCTGCGACATCAGCTTCAGCGTCTCCTCCAGGTCCTCCAGGCTCCACTTCACGTCCCGGATCCCGTTCCTGATGCTGCCTGGGGTGACCAGGAATTCCGTTTGATTTTGAGCACCTGACCCCACCCAATCCCAATGACCCACCCTCCACCCAATCCCAATGACCAACCCTCAACCCAATCCCAATGACCCACCCTCCACCCAGTTCCAATGACCCACCCTCCACCCAGTTCTAATGACCCACACTCAACCCAATCCCAATGACCCACCCTCAACCAAATCCCAATGACCCAACCTCCACCCAGTTCCAATGACCCACCCTCGCCCCAATCCCCATGACTCACTCTCGCCCCAATCCCCATGACTCACTCTCGCCCCAATCCCCATGACTCACTCTCGCCCCAATCCCCATGACTCACTCTCGCCCCAATCCCAATGACTCACTCTCGCCCCAATCCCCATGACTCACTCTCGCCCCAATCCCCATGACTCACTCTCGCCCCAATACCCATGACTCACTCTCGCCCCAATCCCCATGACTCACTCTCGCCCCAATCCCCATGACTCACTCTCGCCCCAATCCCCATGACTCACTCTCGCCCCAATCCCAATGACTCACTCTTGCCCCAATCCCCATGACTCACTCTCGCCCCAATCCCCATGACTCACTCTCGCCCCAATCCCCATGACTCACTCTCGCCCCAATCCCCATGACTCACTCTCGCCCCAATCCCCATGACTCACTCTCGCCCCAATCCCCATGACTCACTCTCGCCCCAATCCCTATGACTCACTCTTGCCCCAATCCCCATGACTCACTCTCGCCCCAATCCCCATGACTCACTCTCGCCCCAATCCCCATGACTCACTCTCGCCCCAATCCCCATGACTCACTCTCGCCCCAATCCCTATTACCCTCCCTCAACCCACTTTGACCCAGTCAGGACTCACTCTCGACCCCCTGCAGCTCGTACTCAAGCGAGTCGCTGAAGTCGGTCCGCCTCTCCTTCTGCATTGTCCTCCACACCGAGACGGCCTCCTCCAGCCGGTGCAGGGTCAGCTCCACCTCCCTCTGGTCCAACAAAAAGGGGTCGGTCATGGTTGCTGAGGCGCGCCTTGCTCACTTTCGGATCTGAAGCTCTGACTGGCTCTGCCGCTGGGCTGCTAAGCTGCGGGCAGAAAAAGGGTGCCTTGCGCAGCTTATCACCTGGGGCTGCGTGCGAACCCAGTGGGCCTGCGCCTGAGCTTCTGCGGGCTCTGCTGAGCTTATCTGAGCTGTGCGCGGGGGGCAGAGGAGCCGCAGTTTTCAGACCGGTGCACAGGGTGGAGGCGAGACCAGGGGAAATCGAAGGCGCCCTCCTCTAGCTAGCGCTTCTAGAATGTGTCAGCAGAATTCTTCTGCTTGTTAGATAAGTTCATTATGCTACTTTTACACCTAAATGCCAGTTGATCAGTGAGTTGGGTCTGTAAGATATGCAAGAGTGCTGAGGGTCTGTAAGCTATGCAAGAGTGCTGAGGGTCTGTAAGCTATGCAAGAGTGCTGAGGGTCTGTAAGCTATGCAAGAGTGCTGAGGGTCTGTAAGCTATGCAAGAGTGCTGAGGGTCTGTAAGCTATGCAAGAGTGCTGAGGGTCTGTAAGCTATGCAAGAGTGCTGAGGGTCTGTAAGCTATGCAAGAGTGCTGAGGGTCTGTAAGCTATGCAAGAGTGCTGAGGGTCTGTAAGCTATGCAAGAGTGCTGAGGGTCTGTAAGCTATGCAAGAGTGCTGAGGGTCTGTAAGCTATGCAAGAGTGCTGAGGGTCTGTAAGCTATGCAAGAGTGCTGAGGGTCTGTAAGCTATGCAAGAGTGCTGAGGGTCTGTAAGCTATGCAAGAGTGCTGAGGGTCGGTAAGCTATGCAAGAGTGCTGAGGGTCTGTAAGCTATGCAAGAGTGCTGAGGGTCTGTAAGCTATGCAAGAGTGCTGAGGGTCTGTAAGCTATGCAAGAGTGCTGAGGGTCTGTAAGCTATGCAAGAGTGCTGAGGGTCTGTAAGCTATGCAAGAGTGCTGAGGGTCGGTAAGCTATGCAAGAGTGCTGAGGGTCGGTAAGCTATGCAAGAGTGCTGAGGGTCTGTAAGCTATGCAAGAGTGCTGAGGGTCTGTAAGCTATGCAAGAGTGCTGAGGGTCTGTAAGCTATGCAAGAGTACTGAGGGTCTGTAAGCTATGCAAGAGTGCTGAGGGTCTGTAAGCTATGCAAGAGGGGGGCAAACGGCAACTTAAACCGAGGGACTCTGTGACATCCGCCAGCTTTTCGTTTTTCGAGGAGGCTCTTCCCCCTCCTTTTCGTTCTGGCCTGGCGTGGAAGCGGCTAGCTTCCTCGTCTTGGTCTGCTGGTGGGGGACGGATCCCCCCTGCTGCTTTTTTGCGGGGCAGGTGGCTGCTAAGTAGTTGGCTGCTGGCTAAGCGCCAACTACCCATCGACAGCCCTTAGTTGCAACTGGTACCACACGGGTTCTCGAGGGCCGCTCTTGTGGGGGAGGGCTCGGGCGTCGGCTGTCAACTCGACCTGGCGCCTGTGTCCCAAGCCCGCAGCCGGCCTCCCGCCCCCTGATCTTGCAGAGTGTGGACCGGGGGCCTGCCGGAGCCTCGCCTGGGAGCAATCCTGGGATAAGACGGCAACCCAAAGCTTCTCTGCTGTTTACCGTGGCAGAGGGTAGCTCCACGGAGCTGGCTGGGGGTATATCCAGTCCCCGAGCGGTTACCCCCCCTCTTTTCTACATTTCAGTTTTTCCATTTCAGCCTACTCTGCATGGATAAATCAAAACCACCTGACACGGCTCGGGAGCCGTCAATTCCCGCGGCCGGGGGTCCGTCAATCCCCCAACCCTCCAACATGGAGGTTGATTCTGCCGCGAATCCCGCGGAAACCCCCACACCTCGCTCAGGTGCGTCCACCTCTACCCCCGCTACAGGGGCGTCTCAAAATGACGGCTTCCAGGTCGTCAACCGTCGCAGGCGCGATGATAAAACCTCGGCTGGCTCTGAGCGGAAAAGGCAGCAGCCAGACGAGCGTACCGACCCCTCGCTGGACCCCAAGAGGCCAAAGGAGGCCAATGCTGGCACGTACGCCAAAGTGGCGACGGAGCCGAAATTTAAAATCTGCGTGCGCGCGGCTAGCGGTACGCTGACCACCGCCCAGATGGAAGCATCAATCGGCATGATTGATGACTTCCTCTGGGAAAACGACGCCCTCGACATCAAAGTCGAGGCGATTCGAAACGCCAACGGCAGCGTCATCCTCGCCTTCAAGGACGAAGCCCAGCTCGAGCTCGCGCTGGCTAACCTGGTGTCCATCTCCTGGGACACCTGCACGACCGCCCTCCCGCCTTTGGTCGTTGAGCGTGCCCGACCACCGCCGCCCTGCAGGCGCTACCGAGCCTTCTACTCCGGCTCGAGAAGCATCGAGGAGATCCGCGCCCGGCTCCTCAGTAAAAACCCCGACCTACCTCAGGACGGTATCCGGGCCTTCAAGGAGGTTCCGGCAAAAGGCGCTCCCGGCAAGACCCTGTACATGGGTTTCTCCGCGGAGTGGGAAGACGCCCTCAAGAAGGACGATTTTGCCGCCTACATCGGAGCGTGGAAGATCGTCTTCCACCTGCTGCTCAGGCGTCGTCCAGCCGGCGATCGGCGCCGAGGTGAGTCCGTGAGCTCGGATAGCTCTGGGAACGAGTAATGCCGTTCCCAACCCCGTGCCAAACTAGGAGCGGGGCGCTGAGGGCGAACCTTAACGGCCAGCCCAATGATGACACTGCCACCAGCAACCAAATAAATAATCCGCCGCCGGCGAACCAACCTGTTAACCTGCACATTATTCAGATCAACCTGCACCACGCCCTTGCAGCATCTAGCAACCTTTCAGGCACCTTTGCCAACAAGGAAGTTGACATCTACCTTATTCAGGAACCGTATACCCGCAAGGGGAAGCCGACCTGCCTGCCGCCAGGCTATCAGGTTCTGTACCTCTGCGCGAACGACACCCCCAGAGCTATCGCCCTCGTCAAAAACGACCTCCCGGCCACTATTATGCCAATGTTTTGCTCTAAAGACATGTGTACTTTCTCAGTCTTTGACTTGACCTTCGTTTCCGCTTACCTGGACATTCAGGAGGACGTCCCTCCCCCCCTCCTGCAGGAGCTGGCGGACTTCTGTAATCTCCAGGATCGGAAGCTTATCGTTAGCTGCGATGCTAACGCCCACAACACTGCCTGGTCTAGTAGCGATACTAACAGGCGCGGTGACTTACTAATTGATTTCATTAACTCCTCCTCGTTACACATTTGCAACAGAGGCAGCAAACCCACATTTATTGTCTCTAATCGGCGTGAGGTTATCGACCTCACTCTCGTCTCCAACAACGCCCTCAATCAGGTCCACAGCTGGCTGGTTAGGGATGACCTCCCATCGCTTTCCGACCACTCGTACATTCAGTACAGCATCAGCTCCGTCGGAGCCCGTCATGAGAACCGGGACCGCCTTAATTTGAAAAAGGCCGACTGGACAGGTTTTCGAAGAGACCTGCTAAAACTCCTGACCGAAGCCAACTTACCGGACTCCAGCGAGGATCTCCCTGGCATTGAGCATCGGTGCAACTCCCTCGTTGAGATCCTAAACACCGCCATACGCGCTAACGCCCCTAAGCTGTTTTGCAGGAAGAAATACTCTCCTTGGTGGAGTCAAGAGCTCACTCGCATGAAGAAAAACACCCGCCGACTGCAACGCCTCGCAAACGGCTCGAATACCCAGAGGATTGGGAGAACTACCACTCTGCTCTGAGGATGTACAAAAGTGCTATCCGAAGGGCTAAGAAGACCACCTGGAAAGCCTACTGCGCCGGCCTGGAAGGGCAACACCCCACAGCCCGGCTGGTCAGGACTCTCAGGCACGACACGCTAGCTCAGTGTAACTCCCTTCTGCACCTGGATGGTAACTACACTACCAGTGCCGAAGGTTCGCTAAATCTTCTTTTCTCCACCTGCTTTCCGCAGGTTGACGAACCGGAGTACGTGGTCGATGACCACAGGCCTTGTGATCACAAGCTTTTCCAGCAGTGCGCCACCCCCCAGCTACTCCAGCTGGCAGCAAATTCTTTTAAACCGTATAAATCGTCTGGCCCTGACAATATCGCCCCCTGTATCCTGCAGGAGGCGCTAAAGCTGCAAAACTTTGCTGATTCTTTCTCTAAATTGCTTGTTGACTGTTATACCACAGGTTACATTCCCACAATCTGGAGAATGTCCAGAGTCGTGTTCATCCCGAAACCTGCTAAGGGTGACTACACCAACGTGAAATCCTTCCGGCCCATCAGCCTCACTTCCTTTTGTGTTAAGCTGATGGAGAGGCTCATCCTGTGGAGGCTTCGAGAGTGCGACCTGCGCTCCGACCCTGTCAGTAAGTACCAGTACGCCTTCCAGCCTGGGAGGACGACTGAGCATGCTCTCCACGCCATTACCTCCAAAATTGAGAGTGCCATCCTTAGCAAACAACTCGCTTGCGGGTTGTTCGTTGACTTCGAAGGAGCATTTGACAATGTCCTCGTCCGCTCCTTCAGAAATTCTCTTTCCCGCAGGAATGTAAGACACAGCATTGTTCGCTGGATTTATTTTATGATCCGCAAAAGGTTTGTGACATCCACACTTATGGGCGTTACCCTCACCCGGGCGGTGATGAAAGGCGGCCCGCAAGGTGGCGTGCTAACTCCACTTCTCTGGAATCTCGTCATGGACGAACTTCTAACCGCTGACATTCCCAGCAGTATCACCAGGGCGGGCTACGCCGATGACGTTGCCGCGGTCGTCAGCGGACCCGACCCCGCCACTCTGCGCAACCTGATGCAGCAATTCGCCGACAAGGCGGCCGACTGGGCTACACAGCATGGCCTAAAAATCAGCGTCACTAAGACTGTCGCTGTCGTTTTCACCAAGCGCCGTAAGTGGGAGATGAAAAACCTCACTGTCTATGGCAGAAACATCCCCTTCAAGAAGGAGGTCAAATACCTCGGTGTGACGCTAACGCATGACCTGCGCTGGACGAAGCACCTTGATAACGTCATCGGTCGGGCAAAACGCTGCTTTGCCCAGCTGCGCAGAGCCATCGGGCCGACTTGGGGCCTCTCGCCTAGAACGGTCCGTTGGATTTATACCGGCATCATCCGGCCCAGTATCACATACGCGAGTCTCATCTGGACTAGCGTGCTGGAGCAGAAGGCCGCCCGTCAGCGGCTGTACCAGCTTCAGGGCAGCATTTGCCGTGCCATCACAGGTGCGTACCCGTCCACCCCTTACGAGGGGCTGAACACTATCCTTAACCTACCTCCGCTTCACCTATTTATTAGGGCGGAGGCTATGAAGTCTGCCTCCCGGCTTATCAGAGATAAAACGTTAAATAACGCGCCCTCTGGCTTTATGCCAATGAAAACATTAATCCCGCATATGGACTTTGTCCGCCGCGACCTTAACAACATCCACATGGACCTGGGCAATGTGGATAGTCGACCTCCCGCCCTCAACATCAGGAGGGGCTTCAAGACCGCCATCCCTGGCCGAGACAACATTCCGCTGGATGTCGGTGTGAACCGGCGCAGCCAGGGCATTCACTGCTTCACCGACGGCTCGCTGTTCAACGGCCGCGCTGGAGCGGGTATTGCCATTTTCCACGAGGGTAAGATGCTTCTCCAGGAAAGTCTGCACCTCGGTGAGAACACCTCAGTTTTCCAAGCTGAAATTTGCGCCATTGAGCAGTGTGCCCAGCAACTGTTTCAGGCGAACATTAATAATTTTGACATTAATTTCTACACTGATAGCCAAGCTGCTATTAAGGCCTTAACCACTGAGAATATCTCCGCTGCTACAGTATCTCAATGCCACCGCAGTGTGCAATCTCTCTCAGTCCTTAACAGGATTAGAATTATCTGGACACCTGGTCACAGCAACATCCTGGGCAACGAGCTCGCGGACTCTCTCGCCAAGGAGGGCAGCAACCCAGACGGCAACCACCGTCTGATGAGGCTACCCACCCCCAGGTCGCAAGTCACCCGCCATATCAACAGGTGGCTCCATCAGCAGCACCAGCTCCACTGGAACAGCTGCACCGAGTACAGGCAGAGCCGCTCTGCCATGCCTAACCTGAACAGGAAAGTCTCTGATTATCTGATTTCGCTTAACAGAACCGACCTCAGGGAGATGTGCATGGTCCTAACCGGCCACGGATTCTTCCAGAGACATATATCGTTGCAAACCGGTTGCCCTCCCACCTGTCCCTTCTGTGGCATAGGAGAGGAGACCGCGGAGCATCACGTCACCTTCTGCCCTTACTTCAACAAGGCGCGGCACAAATACCTCGGCCACCCCCAGCGGATGGACGAGCTGACCACCGCGGACAATATCCGAGACCTCCGCGCCTTCGTCCGGGACTCCGGCCGGATGAGGGTCGCCGATGCCTCCACTGCGGACCTGCCGACTACTGGCGGGGACTGGGCGCACCCCCAAGGCTAATCCTTGTGCTCTTTTACCTTGGGGTTGCGATAGGGGCCTCGCGGCCTATTCGCGGCGCCTGCGCCCCCCGTCAGTAGTAAGTAAGTAAGTAAGCTATGCAAGAGTACTGAGGGTCTGTAAGCTATGCAAGAGTGCTGAGGGTCTGTAAGCTATGCAAGAGTGCTGAGGGTCTGTAAGCTATGCAAGAGTGCTGAGGGTCTGTAAGCTATGCAAGAGTGCTGAGGGTCTGTAAGCTATGCAAGAGTACTGAGGGTCTGTAAGCTATGCAAGAGTGCTGAGGGTCTGTAAGCTATGCAAGAGTACTGAGGGTCTGTAAGCTATGCAAGAGTGCTGAGGGTCTGTAAGCTATGCAAGAGTACTGAGGGTCTGTAAGCTATGCAAGAGTGCTGAGGGTCTGTAAGCTATGCAAGAGTGCTGAGGATCTATAAGCTATGCAAGAGTGGTGAGCTAAAAACTGAGATTAAAGCAGGACCCCCTATCGAGTCATGCTGTCGTGCTGTGATAGCGCAGTGTCACAATTGATACAAAGATGTTAGAACTGCTTCTAGACTGAAATTTCCGCTGCCACATCTTGGACGCTCATTGGATCCTAGTACTGCAGACTGCATTAATGAAACGACAATTTTCCCATATTTATCGGTTCCTTCTGCCAACAGTTCAGGAAGACAACGAACAATGGACCTGATGGTAACTTTCTCTGTGTGATCTCTAGAGTCACATTCTCAAACTTCAGGCGAGGATCTTTCCTCTTCAATCAGTATATTTTATAAGCTAGCACACTGTACGCGAGCAAGGAGGAAAAGGGGAAGAAAGTGGAATGGGGAGGCCCAATAGGAGCCGTCGGCCAGAGGAGATTCATGCATCACGCGAGGGTCGCATGGCTGGGCTTCTCGCTTGCCGATCATCAGGACTATTTTTAGGCATGCAGTTCTTGTGCATCTGGGGAGTTGCTGCCAAGGCTGGATGCTTGTTCACGCATCACGCGCGTGTCGGCTGATTTCTCCCATCCTCTTGCTAACGGCACTTTCGCTTCACTTCAGTAAGCTACTAGTCAGGCTGCAGTAAGCTACTATACAGGCTGCAGTAAGCTACTAGTCAGGTTGCAGTAAGCTACTATACAGGCTGCAGTAAGCTACTAGTCAGGTTGCAGTAAGCTACTATACAGGCTGCAGTAAGCTACTAGTCAGACTGCAGTAAGTTACTAGTCTGGCTGCAGTAAGCTACTAGTCAGGCTGCAGTAAGCTACTAGTCTGGCTGCAGTAAGCTACTAGTCAGGCTGCAGTAAGCTACTAGTCAGACTGCAGTAAGCTACTAGTCAGACTGCAGTAAGCTACTAGTCAGGCTGCAGTAAGCTAGTCAGGCTGCAGTAAGCTACTAGTCTGGCTGCAGTAAGCTACTAGTCAGGCTGCAGTAAGCTACTAGTCAGGCTGCAGTAAGCTACTAGTCAGGCTGCAGTAAGTTACTAGTCTGGCTGCAGTAAGCTACTATACAGGCTGCAGTAAGCTACTAGTCAGGCTGCAGTAAGTTACTAGTCAGGCTGCAGTAAGTTACTAGTCAGGCTGCAGTAAGCTACTATACAGGCTGCAGTAAGCTACTAGTCAGGCTGCAGTAAGCTACTAGTCTGGCTGCAGTAAGCTACTATACAGGCTGCAGTAAGCTACTAGTCAGGCTGCAGTAAGTTACTAGTCAGGCTGCAGTAAGTTACTAGTCAGGCTGCAGTAAGCTACTATACAGGCTGCAGTAAGCTACTAGTCAGGCTGCAGTAAGCTACTAGTCTGGCTGCAGTAAGTTACTAGTTAGGCTGCAGTAAGCTACTATACAGGCTGCAGTAAGCTACTAGTCAGGCTGCAGTAAGCTAGTCAGGCTGCAGTTAGCTACTAGTCTGGCTGCAGTAAGCTACTATACAGGCTGCAGTAAGCTACTAGTCAGGCTGCAGTAAGTTACTAGTCAGGCTGCAGTAAGTTACTAGTCAGGCTGCAGTAAGCTACTAGTCAGGCTGCAGTAAGCTAGTCAGGCTGCAGTAAGCTACTAGTCTGGCTGCAGTAAGCTACTATACAGGCTGCAGTAAGCTACTAGTCAGGCTGCAGTAAGTTACTAGTCAGGCTGCAGTAAGTTACTAGTCAGGCTGCAGTAAGCTACTATACAGGCTGCAGTAAGCTACTAGTCAGGCTGCAGTAAGCTACTAGTCTGGCTGCAGTAAGCTACTATACAGGCGGCAGTAAGCTACTAGTCAGGCTGCAGTAAGTTACTAGTCAGGCTGCAGTAAGCTACTAGTCAGGCTGCAGTAAGCTACTATACAGGCTGCAGTAAGCTACTAGTCAGGCTGCAGTAAGCTACTAGTCAGGCTGCAGTAAGCTACTAGTCTGGCTGCAGTAAGCTACTAGTCTGGCTGCAGTAAGTTACTAGTCTGGCTGCAGTAAGCTACTATACAGGCTGCAGTAAGCTACTAGTCAGGCTGCAGTTAGCTACTAGTCAGGCTGCAGTAAGTTACTAGTCAGGCTGCAGTAAGCTACTATACAGGCTGCAGTAAGCTACTAGTCAGGCTGCATTAAGCTACTAGTCTGGCTGCAGTAAGCTACTATACAGGCTGCAGTAAGCTACTAGTCAGGCTGCAGTAAGTTACTAGTCAGGCTGCAGTAAGTTACTAGTCAGGCTGCAGTAAGCTACTATACAGGCTGCAGTAAGCTACTAGTCAGGCTGCAGTAAGCTACTAGTCTGGCTGCAGTAAGTTACTAGTCAGGCTGCAGTAAGCTACTAGTCAGGCTGCAGTAAGCTAGTCAGGCTGCAGTAAGCTACTAGTCTGGCTGCAGTAAGCTACTATACAGGCTGCAGTAAGCTACTAGTCAGGCTGCAGTAAGTTACTAGTCAGGCTGCAGTAAGTTACTAGTCTGGCTGCAGTAAGCTACTAGTCTGGCTGCAGTAAGCTACTAGTCAGACTGCAGTAAGCTACTAGTCAGGCTGCAGTAAGCTACTAGTCAGACTGCAGTAAGCTACTAGTCAGGCTGCAGTTAGCTACTAGTCAGGCTGCAGTTAGCTACTAGTCAGGCTGCAGTTAGCTACTAGTCAGGCTGCAGTAAGCTACTAGTCTGGCTGCAGTAAGCTACTAGTCAGGCTGCAGTAAGCTACTAGTCAGGCTGCAGTAAGCTACTAGTCAGGCTGCAGTAAGCTACTAGTCAGGCTGCAGTAAGCTACTAGTCAGGCTGCAGTAAGCTACTAGTCTGGCTGCAGTAAGCTACTAGTCTGGCTGCAGTAAGCTACTAGTCAGGCTGCAGTAAGCTACTAGTCAGGCTGCAGTAAGCTACTAGTCAGGCTGCAGTTAGCTACTAGTCAGGCTGCAGTAACCAACATGGCGGCCGTGTTAAACCTGCCAGAAAATCCGAGGCTTCCGTGTCAGGAAATACAACTCAAAAACGCATCGATCGCAGCAAAATCAAGAAAGTTTTGCGCAATTTCCCCCGCTGGGCATTTTAATTAGTGTGGAAATGCATTGAGAGCGACCTGGCGAATCAGGTCTGCAGTTGCAGTTCATGTTTAACAGTGGCGGACAGGCAGTTTTAGGAACTGCGGGTGCTATTCGTACTACGAGCGTACTTTTAGCAAGTAGCTAGTCGGGGCTATTTGGATTTTGTAATGGACTTGCACAGTACAATGAGTTATGGGAATGCAAGGACCACTGAGCTCATCTCTTCAAATAAATTTTCATGATTGTGCGGCTTTCAGCCATCCTCTGCATAAACTACGGAGCATCTGTCAGAGTTTAGTAGCAACAAAATTTCCCTTCACTGAGTCGGCAGCGGCAGCAGCGGCATCCGCGGAGGACTCCATCGTGGAGGTGACTGTAGCAACGCTGGCCCTGGCGGAGCCGCCCAACTGCGGCTGCCGCTGAGCAGTGGAGCGGCGCCTCCGGGCCTCGCCACCCAGCAGCAGTCGCTTCACGGCCAGCTGGAACTCTTTGGTGCGCAGCCAGTAGACGAAGATGTTCACTATGCTGTTCAGCGTGGAGAAGCAGGCGCTGAAGTAGGCGAGGGTCAGCGAGGCCGAGGTATCCGGCACGGTCAGTCGGTAGAGCTGCAGCGCCCAGGTGGGAATCCAGAAGAAGTAGAACAGAACGATGAGCAGCCCGATGGAGACGGTCAGCTGCCAGCTGCGAGCGACGCGGCGCGCCCGCTGGCCCATCTGGCGCTTGGCGCTGAGCCGCTGCAGCCTGGCGATGCGGAACACGGACAGGTAGCAGCAGGTGGCCAAGGTCTGCGCCAGGGCGATGTGCGCGGAGGCAAGCACCAGAGCCCAGGAGGGCAGCAGATGCTGGGTGACGCAGCCAACCAGGTGAGGGTAATACGGCGGTTGCCTGGCCGAGAGGAACACGGCAGCTGTCACCGGGCCGACGACGAGCGCCAAGGCGACGGCGATGCTGGCGGACACGGCCGAACGGGTGGCCAGCCGACCGTAAGCGATGGGGTAGCGGATGGCAACAAAGCGCTCGCTCGCGATGAGGGTGATGCCGACGGTTGAACAGCCGATGGAGGCGTAGAAGCTGGCCAGGGCGAGGCGGCAGACGGTGAAGCTGCGCCCAGCTGGCGGAAATGCGCGGCCGAGGCGAAGAAGGCGTAGCAGAGACCGTAGATGAGGTCGCAGGCGGCCAGGTTGCAGATGAAGGCGTAGGCGGCTCGGTGGAGGCTGGGGCTGCGGGACACCACCACCAGCACCGCCGAGTTCGTCAGCACCACCAGCAGGCTGAGGCAGTAGCTGGTGACCAGCCAGAACTCCTGGAGGCTGGGCCGGATTGGCACAAAGCTGTCGTTGCTCACCGACAGCGTCGAATGGTTGAGGCAGCTGCTCGTGTGCAACTGAGGCAGAGACGAACCCTCTGTCTGAGTCATCCTCTGCTGCCGAAGAGTTGGCACAATGAGGGCACAGGTCAGAAATGCTTCTGCAAAATCTTCTCCCACCTTTTGCAATTGAATTACAGTGAATAACTGGCGAATTCGCCCCCGAATTCCATTGTTGTTGTAGCGAACGGGAGTTGCGCCTGCTCTCCAGTGCGCCATGCGCGGGGCCCGAGAACAACTGATAAGGCTTATCTCGGGAATTCTCCCGCCCCTCAGTGACTGACGCTGGCAGGCATGCTGTCAGCCTTTCCCACCGCTGCCGCGGCATTGTTCCCCGCTGCTATCAGCCTGCACGGCATTCTCTGCACGGACGGCACCTTTGGGCGGGAACAAAGGAATCTCCGCTTTGTCCCGTAGTGTCCAATCCGAGTCAGGACTGACAGAAACTTTCTGTGCCAGATTTTCCATGTTCGAAGTAGTGCAGCTTTACGAGCAAAGCTGTGATATGTCAAAAGCTTCAGGAGCACAGGGTCTCGGTTGCTGTGGAAGTTTCAGCCAGCAGGAAGTCGAGGAAGCGCCAAGTTTCCGTAGCGTCAGCGGCATGCTGCAGTAGAACTCAGTGAAGATTGAGTGGCCTTAAAAAGCTGGAATAGATGATGGCGCAACAGTTCGCTTGGGTTTGAGCTTCAAGTTTGGTGGGGCAATAGGTCATACTGCCGGGTTGCCGACTCAATCATTGTGGACATATATTCTAGAATCGTTCATGTATATGCAGGGCAGGTTGCGCCCTCTGTCATTACTGTTCAAACTTCAGCAAAATTTGAGACAGCTATGCTTATTTCTTAGTGAAAATGGAAATCGAATCTCTTATACAGCTATTCCGGTGTACATACGAGTACTATTGCAAGTAGGAATTCAAGAAAAGTTTTGTAGTCATTAATAGCGCACAAAACTGCGTATCTCATGCGCGACCTAAAATATGTATTCTCTTTCTTCGATCGATATAGAGAAATGAGCATCCAGTTTTTTTAAAGTGAAAGTACCAGCTAGCTGTCTTTATTAGCCAAAATTTACTTTTTAAAAGAAAAAGAATCCTATTAAAGCGTAGAATTCCTTTTCTGTGTGTAGAAATTCACATTCTTAGCGACGTCTTGAATGTCGAAAAAGCTGAAGTAGGTGTGAAGGTGCTTTTGTTTCCACTTCAACCAATTATTCCACCTGTAGCCGAGGTGCAGGAAGAGGTGGCGGCCCACCGTTTCCGGGCCCGTCAGGTCGCGACTCCAGTTGCGCTCCGCGTACCGCCTGCACAGCTGCAACTGCATCTCCTTAACCCGCCGAGCCGTTGCATCTTTTGGATTCGGTGTGGCTAAAATATTTTGAATAGCGAACCATTTATCATTTACGGCTACTGCACTTGTTTATTCTAGAGAAAGTTAAAACTTCGAAAACACTTACAAGCATGCAGCAGCCTGCACATGGTCTTGAAGTCATGCGCCTCGTCGTCAATAATTGGGCTGAACACCTGCGGATCCAGCAGCGTCACCTGGTGCCGCCGATTAGTGACATTGTCAGCCCACCAGCTCTGCAGCTGGCTGGTGAGCAAACGGGGACCGGTGGTCGCTAAAGCGTCTCCCCGATGTTGACTGTCGTCCACTTCCATCATGGCGAACACGAGACGCAGGAAGAACGGGTGTCCGGGCACGGATCCCATGGCGCTGTTCATGGCGCTGAAGTCCTTGCCGTAGAGAATCACAGCGTGCTCCTTGGCCTCCTGATCCACGAAGGCCGTGAGGTTTTCAAGGCTCGGGAAGAACGGCTTCACGCACTCGACGTCCATGTCGATGTAGATGCCTGGAAAGGACACTTCTGTACATTTGTGCGAACGAACTCCTTCCAGATTCTTAGAACAGTGGCTCTAGCTCGTACTGTTCGAGCTAGTACGAGTACAAGCTAGAGTACGAGCTAGAGTCCCTAACTCTCATCGTCGGGAGACCATACTGATATCCCTTCCAGATTCTTAGAACAGTGGCTCTAGCTCGCACCAACCCATACTAATCTCCCTTCCAGATTCTTAGAACAGTGGCTCTAGCTCACACCAACCCATACTGATCTCCCTTCCAGATTCTTAGAACAGTGGCTCTAGCTCGTACCAACCCATACTGATCTCAATTCCAGATTCTTAGAACAGTGGCTCTAGCTCGCACCAACCCATACTGATCTCCCTTCCAGATTCTTAGAACAGTGGCTCTAGCTCGCACCAACCCATACTAATCTCGCTTCCAGATTCTTAGAACAGTGGCTCTAGCTCACACCAACCCATACTGATCTCCCTTCCAGATTCTTAGAACAGTGGCTCTAGCTCGTACCAACCCATACTGATCTCCCTTCCAGATTCTTAGAACAGTGGCTCTAGCTCTTACCAACCCATTCTGATCTCAATTCCTGAAACAATGACCTCTATATGTATTCAATGTCATATCGATGAACTAAATTGAACTTTTTCATAGTGATTGGAGGTTCGAGGCATTCTAAAGCAGGATGCTTCACCCACCTCCGAAGTGATGCAGAACCATGTAGCGGATGCTGTCTGCTCTCTGGACGTGCATCCGGAATGAAAGGTACTTTCGCATGAAGAACGGGTAATAGTCGCTGATGAAAGCCACAATGTCCTCGTCCGTCCACAGGTAGTACTCCCAGTCGGGGTTCAGCTTGAGGCAGCGCTCAATGTACTTCCTGTACTCGTTGAACACCTTTCCGAGTCTCGAAGGTCTGGTGAAAATCTTCGGTATCGCTCCATACCGAGGCTCCTGATTATCGGCGGCCACCTTCGCGCTGCCACTCTGAAGCCGTGGCTTGCTTGGCTGCCAGAGCAGCAGTTCGAATCCGATTATTGCGCTGCATGCCTAAATTTGTGAGCCGGCGGGGTGCAGCAGCCGAAATTACCAGCGGAATCGAATTAAAAAAAGCCTGAGTATGTTCCACTGGACGTGCTGGATCTTGCTTCAGAAGAAAGATGCAGCTTATTCTAGCGTGAATTCTACTCGGCCCAGGATGACCAGATGACGATGCAGGAGGCCACAAAGAAACGTGAATTTCTCAACAGAATGTTTGGAAAAAAAGGGAAGAGATGGATAAGAGGGAGAACTCACAATGATTAGATAGTGTCCATGTCATATAGTTGCGGTAAAACTAATGGGAACTGCTGGTCACACGGCAGAGTGACCTTCAGTGAGTATCTATCTGCTATCTCGGATGGAGTTATTTGTGATTTATTGCTACGGCAAGCCTGCTCAGAAATTACTCACGAGAATAGCAGCGACGCCGGTGAGGCGAAGAAACCGTCGGGGCATCTTGCCAAAGCCGTTAGAAATCTTTCTTGA
>NIVC01001920.1:0-65202 GCA_002269645.1 Macrostomum lignano | reverse complement strand
TGTGTTAGAAATGGACACCTGTTAGACACCTGGAAATCACGTGTTTAGAAATGGACACCTGTTAGACACCTGGAAATCACGTGTGTTAGAAATGGACACCTGTTAGACACCTGGAAATCACCTGTGTTAGAAATGGACACCTGTTAGACACCTGGAAATCACGTGTGTTAGAAATGGACCCCTGTTAGACACCTGGAAATCACTGTGTTAGAAATGGACACCTGTTAGACACCTGGAAATCACGTGTGTTAGAAATGGACATGACCCTGTTAGACACCTGAAATCACATGTGTTAGAAATGGATACCTGTTAGACACCTGGAAATCACGTGTGTTAGAAATGGACACCCGTTAGACACCTGGAAATCACCTGTGTTAAAATGAAGATGGACCTGTTAGACCCCTGGAAATCACCTGTGTTAGAAATGGACACCCTGTTAGACCCCTGGAAATCACGTGTGTTAGAAATGGACCCTGTTAGACACTGGAAATCACTGTGTTAGAAATGGACACCTGTTAGACACCTGTAAATCACTGTGTTAGAAATACACCTGTTAGACACCTGTAAATCACCTGTGTTAGAAATGGACACCTGTTAGACACCTGTAGATCACTGCAGTGTATGATGTTGACACCTGTTAGACTGAAATATCACCTGTGTTAGAAATGGACACCTGTTAGACACCTGTAAATCACTGTGTTAGAAATGGACACCAGTTAGACCCCTAGAAATCCCTGTGTTAGAAATGGACCCCTGTTAGACACCCCTGTAAATCACCTGTGTTAGAAATGGACACCTGTTAGACACCTGGAAATCACGTTGTGTTAGAAATGGACCCCTGTTAGACATCTGGAAATCACCTGTGTTAGAATTGGACACCTGTTAGACACCCGAAATCACGTGTATTAGAAATGGACACCCGTTAGACCCCTAGAAATCACCTGTGTTAGAAGTGGACACCTGTTAGACACCTGGAAATCACCTGTGTTAGAAATGGACACCTGTTAGACACCTGGAAATCACCTGTGTTAGAAATGGACACCTGTTAGACACCTGGAAACCAGACCAGACCAGACCAGACCAGACCAGACCAGACCAAGACCAGACCAGACCAGACCAGACCAGACCAGACCAGACCAGACCAGACCAGACCAGACCAGACCAGACCAGACCAGACCAGACCAGACCAGACCAGACCAGACCAGACCAGACCAGACCAGACCAGACCAGACCAGACCAGACCAGACCAGACCAGACCAGACCAGACCAGACCAGACCAGACCAGACCAGACCAGACCAGACCAGACCAGACCAGACCAGACCAGACCAGACCAGACCAGACCAGACCAGACAGACCAGACCAGACCAGACCAGACCAGACCAGACCAGACCAGACCAGACCAGACCAGACCAGACCAGACCAGACCAGACCAGACCAGACCAGACCAGACCAGACAGACCAGACCAGACCAGACCAGACCAGACCAGACCAGACCAGACCAGACCAGACCAGACCAGACCAGACCAGACCAGACCAGACCAGACCAGACCAGACCAGACCAGACCAGACCAGACCAGACCAGACCAGACCAGACCAGACCAGACCAGACCAGACCAGACCAGACCAGACCAGACCAGACCAGACCAGACCAGACCAGACCAGACCAGACCAGACCAGACCAGACCAGACCAGACCAGACCAGACCAGACCAGACAGACCAGACCAGACCAGACCAGACAGACCAGACCAGACCAGACCAGACCAGACCAGACCAGACCAGACCAGACCAGCAGACCAGACCAGACCAGACCAGACCAGACCAGACCAGACCAGACCAGACCAGACCAGACCAGACCAGACCAGACCAGACCAGACCAGACCAGACAGACCACCAGACCAGACCAGACCAGACCAGACCAGACCAGACCAGACCAGACCAGACCAGACCAGACCAGACCAGACCAGACCAGACCAGACCAGACCAAAAAATTATTTAGTCGAACGATTTCCTCGAAAATACCATAAAAATCAGTTGGGTCAAGTTCAGGTTAGGAAATTTTAAATAGCAGACATTGCATTAGCCAAGACATCTCAAACTATGACTTTAATCGACTGTTAGCAGCACTTTTTTGAATCCTTGATATATTCGAATATATATTCATTATTGTAAACAGCTGTACAGTTAAAGCAATGCAAGCTAAGCCTCCTGTGTAATATAATGTATACCGTATAGCCAGATACCAAAAACACGCCCCATGCACCCCTCGCGCCAGAAATCTGCCCGCGACGTCAGCAACTTCGATCGTCAGTTCACAGACGAGGCGGCCAAACTGACGCCAACTGACAAGCTGTTCATCATGAACCTGGACCAGACTGAGTTCACCGGCTTCTCCTACGTTAATCCGGAGTTTTTGTGGATGTCTGAACTCAAAGCGGGCATTTTGTCTGTCACTAGAATCTATTTCCATGCATGGATGCAGTTTCTCTACTTTCAGTTCAGTAGCAGTGAAGAATGCGTAAGCTTTTTTATGAAAAGAAAGGCAGTTTTGGAGTGACTTGCAGGCGTAAACAATTTACTATTATTGGTGTACGTGCCGCAATGTACATTAGCCAGAGCCACTGAGAATGTAGATGGCGGGGCCAAGGCTGGAACATACCGGGGAAGGCAATAAAAATGGGTGGTCTGAGGCTTGGTAAGAGATTTTGTGCCGAAAGACGCGGTCTGAGGGGCTCACTGATACTACGAGTAAAATGACTAGATGGCCACTCAGGCATTTATAATTTAGTAAAACAGCTTTCTACTTTCAGTTCAGTAGCAAAAAGAATGCATAAGCTTATTTAATAAAAATAAAGGCAGCTGAATTTACTTTGATAAGTTTAGAAGCCAAAGCTTGCTGGCGTAAACTACTTGCTAATTGGTTCAGCAGTAATTTACATTAGCCAGTCCACTGAAATGTACATAAGTAGCTTTAGGCTGAATTCCGAGAAAGGCAATAAAAATTGGGGTGCGGGCCTGCGGGGGGGGTAGTGTGGAAAAGCGCAGTTGGAGGGTTTAAGCTGAGAGGTAAGAGCCAATAGATGAGCCTTGGCTTTAAAATAAATTAAAATGCTTCTGTTTAACCTATACTACTGAATTGAAAGTAGTTTGCACGCAAATGTGCTGAGTGGCCCATCTAGTTATTCTAGTATCTGGGGCGGGGTTCAGCCAGGGGTGTAAGAGGGCCAATAAACCGATCTTGTCCTAATATACACTAAAATACTTCTATTAAACGTTTCTCACTGAACTGAAATAAGTTTTACTGTTTACATGCCATGTGACACAAATGTGACGTGTGGATTTGCACCTATCAGAGAATAACATTGAATGCCAACTTGAAAGAAGTCGAAGAAGAGAATCCAATTTCGCCTCCAGTCCGGTCGGCATTCATTTTCTCTTAATTAGCTTTTAATGGCCGAGTTTAATGACCAACAAATAATTATATTGATTATCAGAGAATTGGGCATCCGCGTCTATTTACTTTTTTTGTGTCCTGCCCGCCTGACATACAATACGTGTTATCTATGTGGCAATATTGTCGAATTTAATCGCTATAAATTATTTACCGAATTATGCAAACAAAAATTTTGAGACTAAGCACCATTTATTCCGTGTTTGTGTCCGTCTGTCGGTTTTTACTGTCAAAGTTTACAATATAGCCTTTATTCCTAGCAATACATTGCGAAAATTTAATTTGCTTAACCTCTTAACAATGGAAGCACATAGGAAATGTAAGGACACTTTATTAAACCAACTAACTACGCAACATGTAAATCCACATCATTCAACCGCACACCAAAAACCCCACACCATTAAACCCCACACCATTGAACCCCACACCAATAAACCCCACACCATTAAACCCCACACCATTAAACCCCACACCATTAAACCCCACACCAGGAAATCCCACACCATTAAACCCCACACCAGGAAATCCCACACCATTAAACCCCACACCAGGAAATCCCACACCATTAAACCCCACACCAGGAAATCCCACCATTAAACCCCACACCATTAGACCCACACCAGGAAATCCCACCATTAAACCCCACACCAAGAAAACCCAGACCAGGACTTCAGGAAACCCCACACCCATAAATCTCACACGATTAAACCCACACCAAGAAAACCTACACCAAGAAACCGTACACCAGGAAAACCCACACTAAGAAAACCCACACCAGGAAAACCCACACCAGGAAACCGCACACCAGGAAAACCCACACTAAGAAAACCCACACCATGAAAACCCACACCAGGAAAACCCACACCAGGAAAACCCACTCCAGAAAAAACCCACTCCAGAAAAACCCACTCCAGGAAAACCCACACCAGAAAAACCCACACCAGGAAAACCCACTCCAGAAAAACCCACACCATGAAAACCCACACCAGAAAAACCCACACCAGGAAAACCCACTCCAGAAAAACTCACACCATGAAAACCCACACCAGGAAAACCCACACCAGGAAAACCCACTCCAGAAAAACCCACACCAGGAAAACCCACTCCAGGAAAACCCACTCCAGAAAAACCCACACCAGGAAAACCCACTCCAGGAAAACCCACACCAGGAAAACCCACTCCAGGAAAACCCACACCAGGAAAACCCACTCCAGGAAAACCCACTCCAGGAAAACCCACACCAGGAAAACCCACACCAGGAAAACCCACTCCAGGAAAACCCACACCAGGAAAACCTACTCCAGAAAAACCCACACCAGGAAAACCCACACCAGGAAAACCCACTCCAGGAAAACCCACACCAGGAAAACCTACTCCAGAAAAACCCACACCAGGAAAACCCACACCAGGAAAACCCACTCCAGGAAAACCCACACCAGGAAAACCTACTCCAGAAAAACCCACACCAGGAAAACCCACTCCAGGAAAACCTACTCCAGGAAAACCCACACCAGGAAAACCCACTCCAGGAAAACCCACTCCCGAAAAACCCACACCAGGAAAACCCACTCCAGAAAAACCCACACCATGAAAACCCACACCAGGAAAGGCAAAGCAACACACCAGACGGCTCGGGCCCAACCCAAATAACTCATAAACTTACATAAGCTTCTCATAAGATTTGTTCAACTTCTCAAAGTCGGTGTTCATAGAGAAAAGCCCCCTCAACACTTGAAGGCTTGGGCCGACGCTGCACGCGCAGTGTTCTATCTAGCTGACCCAGAGACTGAGTCTTGGTCAAATCTGTATCAAAGCTGCGCACCATTTTTGTTCCTTTTCTAATTATTTTCTATTGTAGAAATTTACTCAGACTAAGGCTGTCTATTCGCGTTCCAGGTGGTGAAGTTTAGTATGAAAACAGGTGTTATTATGACACAGTTAATTTGTTACGCTAATCTGTATGCATGCACAAGGCTGCAGCGTAGCAGCGGTGATAATTGCACAATAAATCAGGTTATTTTTATTGAAATTAGAACGTCTTTTCCTAACTATATATTTATATCAAATTTAGGCTGCATGTCCGCTATTTACAATTTATAAGCTTGCTTTATTTTTATGTCGAATCAATTAATGGGCACAATGTTTTTTTCAGCGCGATTTCTTCAACTCGAGGCCTAGTCAAGTTTGTGTGCTTTTTCTCTCGAAACTGTTTACCGCTCTACTATGAGTAGGCTGCGCGCTTATTGCAGCTGATATTTTACTCTCCCTACTGAGTTGTGGAGTTTCTCTTTGCCTCTGTCTAACTTTCCTTATAATTGTTTCTGTACAACTTTCTATTGCGAGTCCAAGTATTTGTTGTGCCTAATTGACTGACCTTGTTTAACATCTTGTAATCGCCTGTCATGTAAGCAGATCATTTTTTATTCATTTATTACTGTTTATCTCCAGTTTTGTCAGCTGCGATTTATTTATTACAAACATTTTCTGTCTTTTGGCTATTGTTGTTTATTGCTGGAATATCAAATTAATATAACAGCTGCATTCTGTCTGGACTGTCACGCTTTGTGTTTCGCGTATTGTTTCAAATAAAACAGCTCTTAGTTCAGTGTTCCATGCTATCAGAATCACGGCTGCGCCTGCTGCCCGCCCTTCTCAGTTATTGCTCGCTAAGGGGCAAGGAGATAACAAAGGGTAGCGGGGGAAGGAGAGGGCAGAGGGCAGCAGGGAAAGGGGATAGCTGAGGGGTAGCGGGGGAACGAGATAGCAGAGGGCAGCAGATGGAGAGGGCAAAGGGCAGTGGGGGGAAGGAGAGGGCAGAGGGCAGCGGGGGGGAGGAGATGGCAGAAGGTCGAGGGTAGCGAGGGGAGATACATATCTATCTAATGTGAACACTTTGAGGCATAGCTACTATCAGTAGAATCGTGCATGAGAAATGCAAAAAAATCGTATCAGTCGGGGGCTGTGTACGGGTTGCATATCTATCCGCGATAGACTTCTGCGCCAAACAAAAGTATTCAGACTGCAGAACGTTGGCTCTGCGACCGTCGTAGCAAGACGCCGCTGAGCGGAGCGAGCCAGGAGTGCTGCTTAGGAAGGAGCAGAGCTGGGGGGAGGAGGCGGAGAGGAACCATCACGTCCATCACGTCAACCCTCTTTCCCTTTCCCTGAGCTGAGCTCGGGGGGAAAAGGGGAAAATGAGGCTGAAGGCATGGGGAAGACAGAGAGAGGCAGTGCCTGCCACGAGGGGGGGGGGTAGCTTTCCCTTTCTCCTCCCTCTCTCCCCGATCCCCATCCCACTGTCTCTCAGCAAGTGCAGATCGGATCCTCCGGCACTCCCAGGTCGGACCTGTACGCCTCTCGAGTCCTCCTATTTTCCCCCAGTCTCCGAGGCCTCCCCAACCCACCGCTGCCGCTACGCTGCCTGTCTGCTGCTGCCCGCCTCCTTAACATGTCCGCTACGGCTCAACTCGAGCGACCCTCTGAAGCTGCCGCTGTCACCCTGCACTGATCTCCGCTCCCGTGTATTGCGTTTCCTCAGTCTTCCTCCCTTCCCGCCGATATGCGAGAAACACACAATCAAGAAAAGGGGACAGCCTGTGCTGCGGGAGCAAGCTCTATCTGCGACAGCCCCGCCCCGACCCATCTCATAGCCACTTAATACTCAAGAAATATGCATTCATTCCTACAAGAGGATGAAAGCGGTTCAGATTAACAAAAATAATTCTTTAAAAAAGCCTTTTTTCGGCGGGCCAGCGAATGGTATTTGACGGCACGCCGGCTGCCCTACTTCAAGTGCAGCCCGGGCCGCCCGCCCTCTTGTCTACTGCCTTGCACCGTGCACGGTCGCAAATTTATTCGGCATTGACCGCGTCGATAAATAAACTGTTCTGCCCCCCCCCCCCCCAGTGTCCTCCCAGCCCTTTCCCTCCTCCCAGACCCGGCTCGGCCTCCTCGGCAGTTCCTGACGTCAGATGCAAATAAATGGGATAAAAATAGAGCGCCATCTCCCCACTCTTTCTGTGTGTGTCTGTGTGTTCCCTCCAATCGTTCTCCCAGTCTCCCCTTTAGCAGCAGCCTCTCCGACTCCGACTTTCTTCTTCTCCCTACTGGCCCCTCCATCAACTCGGGCGGCTTGAGCAGCAAGGCTGATTGATGCCACTCCGATCGGCCTGGGTGCCTGGCAATTTACTTTATTATTCGGCTTTTTTATTTTAGTGCTTTCAGCGCTTTCAGTCTCTATAGTAGCGGGCCTCGATTGGAAATTAACATGGCAGCCCGTCCGCTGAGAATGTCTATGGCCAAAACCCTATTGGCTCCGCAGTGCAAAGCCATCGGGCGGGCGCAATATTTTTCACTCGCCGAGAGACTGTCTGTGGTAAATCCTTGCTTGGTGCTGGCGCCCCTTGGTGCTGGCGCCCCTTGGTGCTGGCGCCCCTTGGTGCTGGCGCCCCTTGGTGCTGGCGCCCCTTGGTGCTGGCGCCCCTTGGTGCTGGCGCCCCTTGGTGCTGGCGCCCCTTGGTGCTGGCGCCCCTTGGTGCTGGCGCCCCTTGGTGCTGGCGCCCCTTGGTGCTGGCGCCCCTTGGTGCTGGCGCCCCTTGGTGCTGGCGCCCCTTGGTGCTGGCGCCCCTTGGTGCTGGCGCCCCTTGGTGCTGGCGCCCCTTGGTGCTGGCGCCCCTTGGTGCTGGCGCCCCTTGGTGCTGGCGCCCCTTGGTGCTGGCGCCCCTTGGTGCTGGCGCCCCTTGGTGCTGGCGCCCCTTGGTGCTGGCGCCCCTTGGTGCTGGCGCCCCTTGGTGCTGGCGCCCCTTGGTGCTGGCGCCCCTTGGTGCTGGTGCCCCTTGGTGCTGGCGCCCCTTGGTGCTTTCTCACATACGTTAGATAGTGCTTTCTCATAAAATGAGAAAAGTCTAGAGAAAATATACTAAAGAGAAAGGAACAGGTGCAAGTTACTTGCCAGAATTGCCAGAAATGGAGAACATAAAATGAAAAAATAACTTAGCAGAAACTAAAAGTATAGTTGAATTATAATGCTATTTTTAGACATCGAAAATGTTCGCAAACTCGCCTTGTTACGGATAATTATGCGCATATATTTATTAATCAATACATTTATACCTGCTTGTACAGCCAGGAAACTAGCTGTTGGTTTTTTGTGTTGCCAAATAAAATTAGAAATCACAAACTGCAGTTAATATGAATAGAGCAGCAAGTAGTGGTAATGAAATATTAATAACCTAATTAGTTAGCAATACATGCCGGATAATACGGGCTATTTTAATTAAAAAGATTCGAGTCTCGATTTCGTTAATTATTTAAGAGTATGTTGCGTGCCAGCTGGGGGGCTGGGGGCTGGCGGAGGGATGGTCGCAGAACAAAAAGCAGTGAGTGCTGTTCTTATTCGGTGAATTGTTCTTATTTAAAAATATGAAGGCAAAACAAACCAGACACAAGTGTAGGCATAGATAGATGGATAACTAGAGTATAGTATGGATGCAATAGATAATGAAAAATAGCATTCTTTATATGTACATGATAATCCAGGTCATAGGGACTAGCAGGTCATAGCAGCCAGATTAGAAAGAGATTCAGAATTAAAAGTATGACTCTATGCGCACTGCTGCGACAACAACACGTTTATTAGCTAAATAGGAGAGGAATACACAGACACCAATTGCGGTTTACAGAATAGTAAAAAAGGCTAATTATTCAATATTTAATCGCATATAATATGCATAAAACAGTGAATGTCGGCAGCTTGAAAATATCTTTTATAGTATCAGATTTGTACATGCGGAGAAATACTGCAGCATTAAAATTGACTAAATAACTGACTAGTGAAGTTGGGGCACAACAGGGGCCAAGTGAGGCGTGTTAATCAACAAAATTTAAAATAGATTAATGCATAACAGTTTTCTGAATTGCACAGCGAACTTAGATTCAGCTCAATCATCTTGTTGTGTCAGCGTGTCATTTGCGGTACTGCAGCTGGGAAGGTAGCTGGGACTGCTGTGTGTCATTTGCGGTACTGCAGCTGGGAAGGTAGCTGGGACTGCTGTGTGTCATTTGCGGTACTGCAGCTGGGAAGGCAGCTGGGACTGCTGTGTGTCATTTGCGGTACTGCAGCTGGGAAGGTAGCTGGGACTGCTGTGTGTCATTTGCGGTACTGCAGCTGGGAAGGTAGCTGGGACTGCTGTGTGTCATTTGCGGTACTGCAGCTGGGAAGGTAGCTGGGACTGCTGTGTGTCATTTGCGGTACTGCAGCTGGGAAGGTAGCTGGGACTGCTGTGTGTCATTTGCGGTACTGCAGCTGGGAAGGTAGCTGGGACTGCTGTGTGTCAGTTGCGGTACTGCAGCTGGGAGGGTAGCTGGGACTGCTGTGTGTCATTTGCGGTACTGCAGCTGGGAAGGTAGCTGGGACTGCTGTGTGTCATTTGCGGTACTGCAGCTGGTAAGGTAGCTGGGACTGCTGTGTGTCATTTGCGGTACTGCAGCTGGGAAGGTAGCTGGGACTGCTGTGTGTCATTTGCGGTACTGCAGCTGGGAAGGTAGCTGGGACTGCTGTGTGTCAGTTGCGGTACTGCAGCTGGGAAGGTAGCTGGGACTGCTGTGTGTCATTTGCGGTACTGCAGCTGGGAAGGTAGCTGGGACTGCTGTGTGTCATTTGCGGTACTGCAGCTGGTAAGGTAGCTGGGACTGCTGTGTGTCATTTGCGGTACTGCAGCTGGGAAGGTAGCTGGGACTGCTGTGTGTCATTTGCGGTACTGCAGCTGGGAAGGTAGCTGGGACTGCTGTGTGTCATTTGCGGTCCTGCAGCTGGGAGGGTAGCTGGGACTGCTGTGTGTCATTTGCGGTACTGCAGCTGGGAAGGTAGCTGGGACTGCTGTGTGTCATTTGCGGTACTGCAGCTGGGAAGGTAGCTGGGACTGCTGTGTGTCATTTGCGGTACTGCAGCTGGGAAGGTAGCTGGGACTGCTGTGTGTCATTTGCGGTACTGCAGCTGGGAAGGTAGCTGGGACTGCTGTGTGTCATTTGCGGTACTGCAGCTGGGAAGGTAGCTGGGACTGCTGTGTGTCATTTGCGGTACTGCAGCTGGGAAGGTAGCTGGGACTGCTGTGTGTCATTTGCGGTACTGCAGCTGGGAAGGTAGCTGGGACTGCTGTGTGTCATTTGCGGTACTGCAGCTGGGAAGGTAGCTGGGACTGCTGTGTGTCATTTGCGGTACTGCAGCTGGGAAGGTAGCTGGGACTGCTGTGTGTCAGTTGCGGTACTGCAGCTGGGAAGGTAGCTGGGACTGCTGTGTGTCAGTTGCGGTACTGCATTCGAAAAAGTGTTTATTTATCCGCTTTCCTTCAGTCCCATATTGCTAAGAGAATTTGCACAGTTATAACTAAAGTGGGACAAATATGCTGCGTGTCAGACACAGGCTACCAGGCTACCAGCTGATTACGAATGCGTGAATCAATTTAAATCTAGTTAGTTTGCCTAAGCAGTATTGTAAAAGTAGCATAAAATTACGCGAACTCGTCAGTCAGCCGAGGCAGCCTCGGATTTTTAGTGCGCGATAAATATAGGAAATTCAAGACGCCTTTATCACAATTGAATTAGTTATACGAGATGTACAAATCTTTGTAGCAAAATCTAGATAAACGCTAATTCTTGAAATTAATGCGCACTTTGACTTTGGACAAGAATAAATTGTAGATATAGTGAGTCAGTGACCTATTCATCTTTTGCAGAATCTAGAAGCCGACCAAAAGGAATAAATCACAAGTTTTAACTAATGTCAGAAAATAGTGAAATATAAAAAATATACACTGTGTCTCGAGTGTTCAGGCACTCAATTGCAGAGAAGTTGGATGCTTGTGCATTGCAAAAACAGCGCGGGACAAATAGGATAGTCAAACACACCCACCCCACTCCGCGCGGGGCAGAGAGTATGGAAAAACACCCACCCACACACCCACTCTTTGCGGGACAGAGAAGATAGTCAAACACACACCCCACTCCGCGCGGGGCAGAGAGGATAGCCAAAGACACCAACCCCACTCCGCGCGGGGCAGAGAGGATAGTCAAAAACACACACACACCCACCCACCCGACTCCTTTCGGGGCAGAGAGGATAGTAAAACACACACTCAACTTTCCATGAAAAAGACTTAAATCGAACCAGAAAGTTTAGAAAATTTAGAAATCGTTTGTGTACATAAGTATTTTAAAGTTTCTAGTCAGAGCCACCAGTGGCGCCCTCATCTGGAGGAGGAGTCGGGCACTGGCTGGGCTCCAGGTTATAGAAGGACGGCTCCGCCAAGGCCCCGCGTCCTTTTGACTTTCCTTTGCACTTTTTCAACATAGAAGCACGAAGTGCGCTGCGCAAAACAACAACTTGTCCGCTCGATTGGACCCATGGTTCTCCGTCGATCTGAAAATTTATCAATGATCTTTTATGTCACTTCTAAATAATAAGAATAACAAGAGGTAAGCCAGGAAAACGAAAGCAAAAACGAACATGTTGCGCGAAGATTAATAAACTGTAATTTGGTATTATTAAAGAAAAAATGCGAATGTTCATTTTTGCTTTCGTTTTCCTGGCTTTCCTCAAACGATGAACCTTACCTCGACTCTACTTTGAGAATAACAAGAATACTGAGAGATAGAAATACTCCGAAAAAAGTCTTTGCTTACCTGCACTGGAATGTCACCTTTCAGAGTGATCTTAATGTGACCTCCCTGAGCTATACGATTGCCAGATCTTAAACCGCTGAAGATCTGAAAATTTCGCGTTTTGACAAGTAGATAATTGTTGCTTGAAAAATTTTAAAATGATGAAAATGGACAGAAAGCAACCTCACTCCCACACGCAAAGTGAGCCAGAGGGACAGACAGCCATCCCAATTCCCGCATGCACAGTGGGGCAGAGGGACAGACAGCCACCCCACTCCGCACGCAAAGTGGGGCAGAGGGACAGACAGCCACCCCACTCCGCACGCACAGTGGGACAGAGGGACAGACAGTCACTTCACTCTCAGACACAGCTGCAACCAACCTGTCCCATGTGCACCATGCCGGTGACGCCGACCACTTCAAGCTGGCCGTCCCAGTGGTTCGGCCGGTTGAAATTGTCGTCCTTCTCGGTGCCCCACGGATTCGCCCCGCTGGCCCAGGACAGAATGTTGAGGATAATAATCCCTTCTAGCGGCGGCAAGTCGATGACTTTGCCGTCAACCTCAACGATAATCTGCCTGTGCAAATCCTTGCAGCTGCCTTTGCTCATCATTTTTCTAACGCTCATCTTAAAGTACACGCCCTTGTTATGGAAACGGGAGTTGAACTTTGAAGGATTCTCGTTGCGGGCCAGGTGGAAGTCCAGGGAGACGTCGGCGTCCAGACCTAGGATAAATAAAAAATCTAGGTTCTTTACTCAAATGCTTTAATTGTGCCAGCTATTCACGGACATCAGAACTTTTCTGCTTTGATCAGAGAGCTCGAGATTATCCTCGTATTTTATCGTAGGGAGTGAACTTCCCTCCTAATCCTCTAACCATAGGGAGTGAACTGCCCTTCTAATCCTCAACCATAGGGAGTGAACTGCCCTTTAATCCTCAACCATAGGGAGTGAACTGCCCTCCTAATCCTCTAACCATAGGGAGTGAACTGCCCTCCTAATCCTCTAACCATAGGGAGTGAAGTGCCCTCCTAATCCTCTAACCATAGGGAGTGAACTGCCCTCCTAATCCTCTAACCATAGGGAGTGAACTGCCCTCCTAATCCTCAACCATAGAGAGTGAACTGGTCTCCTAATCCTCACTCATAGGGAGTGAACTGCCCTCATAATCCTCACTCATAGGGAGTGAACTGCCCTCCTAATCCTTACTTATAGGGAGTGAACTGCCCTCCTAATCCTCACTCATAGGGAGTGAACTGCCCTCCTAATCCTCACTCATAGGGAGTGAACTGCCCTCCTAATCCTCACTCATAGGGAGTGAACTGCCCTCCTAATCCTCACTTATAGGGAGTGCACTGCCCTCCTAATCCTCACTCATAGGGAGTGAACTGCCCTCCTAATCCTCACTTATAGGGAGTGAACTGCCCTCCTAATCCTCACTCATAGGGAGTGAACTGCCCTCCTAATCCTCACTTATAGGGAGTGAACTGCCCTCCTAATCCTTACTTATAGGGAGTGAACTGCCCTCCTAATCCTCACTCATAGGGAGTGAACCAATTCCGGACGCCCCCGCAGCTCACCGATGCCGAAGTAATTATTCATAACGAATATGCTAGCATTGTCCTCGTTTGTGTTGGCGGCGTTGCTTTCGTATTGCAGCTGCACTTTGGTCTCGTCCTTCTCCTTCTCCTCCGGGTGGAAGATCACCGTCCATCTGCGGTGATAATTGGCGGAGGAATATAAACCTAGTCCAGATTTCTGTACAAGCGGTGTCTATTTTTAGAACTGCACAGGCAGAACTTTTAGCTAACTAAGCACTATATTAGTAATCTCTAATTAGACAGAGGAGGACAATTAATTAATCTTCACACGCAAGCGCACAGCACACAGAAGGTTTCCGATCGGCCCAACAAGCAATTGCATTTACCGCCAAGGCTGCGCAAGTTGAGCTCAATCGGCCGCGGTTAGTACCTCTCAGTGACTTCTCATAGACTTTCATCAACTATCAAATTTTAGAAATCTATAGAGACTTTAGTATTTAATTTAGTATCCTCAGTTGTAATGTAATAAGATAGATCTTACGCAAAGGCGAAAGGCTTTTAAAATCCTATGAGAAGCGGCTGCACAAGAAATTTCTACAGTAGAAGTACACCGCCCAGGCAAGATACGCGCAGACATAAAGCCAGTATAGAGAACCAAAAAATCAAACACATACACATACATAAATATGCATACATGTAAATAGGTTAGAGCAGTTGGAGGAGCAGCCACACAAGCGCACAGACACACGCACGGGAGACGGAGCATAGCCCGAGATCCCCTCCCCCCTCCACCTTCCGCCGCTGCTGCCACCGCCCCCGCTGCCCCGCTGTCACCGCCTGCCTCTCACCGCCCTAAAACACTCCTCTCACGAACTAAAACCCTGCCTCTCACGGCTCACGAGCTGTCCTTCGGCCGCCCCCCCCCCACCGTGAGGAAGAGAAAACCGAACCCTGGCCCCGTCATAGTAGTGCATACGCGTACTATATTGAATACGCGAAACTGAAATAACAGCTTGCGACTGTTTTTAGTGGACTAAAAAATACAGAGAAGAGGGATTAACCACCCAGCAAGGCGGCTTTTCGAGTTCTTCCGCTACGCTCCTGAATGCATCTCATCTATCGTGCCCGATTTCGCTGAACCCCTGAGCAACGTAGACAAGACCCATTCAGCCCAGTCAAATGGGTCCTATGATATTTTTGGCCCCGAAAATATTGCAAGTTGTTTAAAATGAATGTAGACACAGTCAATTCGATATAAACAAACTATTTAAGGAAAGCAAAGATTCTTAATGATTCCGATCGTCTAGATAATCTCTTCGTCCACTTTTGGACACTTTCAGACACTTTCGGACACTTTCGGACACCCTCGGACATTTTCGGACACTTTCTGACACATTCGGACTGTTAGCGAAGGCCGAGTTGGCTTTAGATGCGCTTAAGAGGCGCTCGATTGTATTATACATATATTTAATTGAAATGAAAGCAACGCCGCGCACTGAACGATAGCATAAAAGCTTACACCATAGACATCTCAGTCAATCAATAGTCTCTACTAGCAATCTACGCCCCCCATTGGGGAGCAAAGAAAGAATTTAATAATTTTAATACTGATTTAATGTAGCAAGCAATCCCCCAGACAGCAAGCATCCCCCAGACAGCAAGCATCCCCCAGACAGCAAGCATCCAACAGACGTAGCAAGCATCCAACAGACGTAGCAAGCATCCAACAGACGTAGCAAGCATCCAACAGACGTAGCAAGCATCCAACAGACGTAGCAAGCATCCAACAGACGTAGCAAGCATCCAACAGACGTAGCAAGCATCCAACAGACGTAGCAAGCATCCAACAGACGTAGCAAGCATCCAACAGACGTAGCAAGCATCCAACAGACGTAGCAAGCATCCAACAGACGTAGCAAGCATCCAACAGACGTAGCAAGCATCCAACAGACGTAGCAAGCATCCAACAGACGTAGCAAGCATCCAACAGACGTAGCAAGCATCCAACAGACGTAGCAAGCATCCAACAGACGTAGCAAGCATCCAACAGACGTAGCAAGCATCCAACAGACGTAGCAAGCATCCAACAGACGTAGCAAGCATCCAACAGACGTAGCAAGCATCCAACAGACGTAGCAAGCATCCAACAGACGTAGCAAGCACCCCCCAACAGCATGCAGCCACTGAGCATTTTTCTCTCCCTTGCATATACTATATACATAGTGGCGCAATAATTTAATACTTTTAAAGTGCACTCGTATTTAATTATTTATAGCTCGTAGCATCAGCTCAAGAAATTGAATTGAAGTTTAGTCTATGGCCATAGACATACTCGTATTGAGCCCTGACTGCCAGAAACATACATATTTAGATAGTAAAAATACAGTTTTTTTTATTTAACTGTACTTAGAAATGGCATAGACACTAATAATTTTAACCATACCGATTGCTGACAATTTGTGATAGAATGGTGCAAATTTGGTGAAAATCGGTTGAGCTGTTTTTAAAAAAATCCATCACACAGACAGACAGAGACATCTCACAATTAGTATATAGAAAAAAGACATCACGGACGAAATTTCCTTCAACCCAGTCTAACATCCGCTGACAAGTCAAACTTCCGAAATGAATGCTGCAAAGAATGACGCATTGGCCGGCCATTTATCTCACCTGTCCAGCGTCACGACCTCCGCTTCGGCCACGTCCCTGAGTATGTTTAGCGGATACTCCTGGCCGGAGTAGCCGGAGCCCCAGCGCAGCACCCGGGACAGATCGTTGCCGGTGCCCAGAGGCACGATGGCCATAGGCGGATAGTTGCACTTGGCATCCGGGCCGACGTTGTCCAGGCAGCTGAGGGCCCAGCCAACCGTGCCGTCGCCGCCGCACACCAGGATTTTATAATAAGACACCTGTCGGAACACGTAGAGGCCTGGCAGGGGACCGCCGTAGTCCAAATTGAACACCTGGTGCGGATTAAGCAGCTTGCGAAACGCTGTGATGAGCTCGATGCCCTGACAGCCGCCGCTCTTCACGTTAACCAGCACCAGCACTGGGGTGGTGCCGTCCGGTATCATCTCCGGGTGAAGCTGGGGCAGCAGCAGCACCAACATTGGCTTATCGTCGAACCATTGATCGCGCAAGCTATTGTAGGCCTGCTGCAGGCGGCGCGGGTTCTTATAGACCAACACCATGGCGCCGTACTCGTAGTAGATTACGTCGATTGAGTCCCATTTGTTCTCTGCGGATGAAAGATTACGTAAATGCACGGGTGAAATATTAATTGGATGTTTTAAAACATAAACTTATGCAATTAGTAAACTTCTGAAGTGAAGCAGGTGATATTGTTTGTCAGTGAAATTAGCTACTAAATCCGGGTCTACCCCCACGGAGTGAGGTGGCTGCCTCATTTCTAACCCTAACACGGAGTGAGGTGGCTGCCTCATTTCTAACCCTAACACGGAGTGAGGTGGTTGCCTCATTTCTAACCCTAACACGGAGTGGGGTGGCTGCCTCATTTCTAACCCTAACACGGAGTGGGGTGGTTGCCTCATTTCTAACCCTAACACGGAGTGGGGTGGTTGCCTCATTTCTAACCCTAACACGGAGTGGGTGGTTGCCTCATTTCTAACCCTAACACGGAGTGGGGTGGTTGCCTCATTTCTAACCCTAACACGGAGTGGGGTGGTTGCCTCATTTCTAACCCTAACACGGAGTGAGGTGGTTGCCTCATTTCTAACCCTAACACGGAGTGAGGTGGTTGCCTCATTTCTAACCCTAACACGGAGTGGGGTGGTTGCCTCATTTCTAACCCTAACACGGAGTGGGGTGGTTGCCTCATTTCTAACCCTAACACGGAGTGGGATGGTTGCCTCAATTCTAACCCTCCCTCGGAGGGAGGTGGTTGCCTCATTGCTGACCCGGGTTGAGTGAGATGATTCACGTGCATAGAGTAAAGAAATCGATTGGCGAGCTGATAAGAAACTGAGAGCGTCTAATTTTGTGAGTGATTTTTATTTACTATTATTGATAATTTCCAAGCTTGGGCAGTAATATTTCTCTTAGAATTACCTCAACCTACTAATGTTGCAATACAATTGATGACTTTTTAGAGAGCCCTCCAAAAACTCTAGTGTGAGAATGAACCAAGTGACTACACAGACTCAAGACGCTTAGCTGACTAGAAGTAGGGGGGGGAGTTTAAGCGAATTGCTTCAGTAAGAAGGACTTGAATGAAAAGCGAAGGGCAAAATGGCAAAAGGCGGAGCCCTACTAGAAGAAAGTAGTCTCGCGGCCTTAATCCGCGGGGGGGTGGTCTGTCAGTTTTCAGCCTTATAGAAGATGAGAATCTGAAAAGAGAGAGCTCAGACTGAAGAAAGCTACAGACGGAGGGAGGAAGGGGTGTTCTAAGACAAAAAGCCAGAGAGAGAAAAAGACTAAATGAAGCCAGCCAGGAGAGGCGCGGGATAGAGAAAATGAAGAACTGAGAAGCGGGGCACGAATATCCCGGACGCGCCTGCTGCTCGCTCGGAACTGAATAATAAAACCGGCAAAAGTGCAGTTTGAATGGCAGAATGAAAAACAGAGAAGAGAATTAGACGGCTAAGAATAAGAAAGCGCAGCAAGGGTAGCAAATAATGAAGGAGTTAATAAAGAAAATGACTGGGCGCGTCTCTCTGTCTCTCGATTCGTCTTTTTTGTTAAAAAAAGAGGCTAAAAAGTCTTATTGACAATCGATTTTCTGCTCTACTGCCCATCCACCCAGTTCAGCTCCGCCCCGTGCGCGCCTGGCAGTGCGACTGGCACGCCCTGGTTGGAATTATCGGTAATGCCTGCATTCGCAGTGGCTCCGAGTCCGCGGGGAAGACGCAGCTTTGTAGGGCTGCCGTTAATCAAAGCGTGACAGTCATGCAGCAGCCATTGCTGTACAGCGGAATCGAACCCGGGCTGATTCCGCTCACGCAGGGTGTACACTGTACATCGGAATCGAACCCGGGCTGATTCTGCTCACACAGGGTGTACACTGTACATCGGAATCGAACCCGGGCTGATTCCGCTCACGCAGGGTGTACACTGTACATCGGAATCGAACCCGGGCTGATTCTGCTCACACAGGGTGTACACTGTACAGCGGAATCGAACCCGGGCTGATTCCGCTCACGCAGGGTGTACACTGTACAGCGGAATCGAACCCGGGCTGCTTCCGCTCACGCAGGGTGTATTGGTAGCAGAAGAGAGTCGCGAGATGGCGCGGACACACGCTGACTTGCTTAGACTTTGAGAGTGGGCGCGGCTGCATTGTCACGAAAGCGCCGCAACATGCATGTAGCAATGATTAGCCATGCAGGTGCGATCGAATTGCTGACAGTTGAGCTACAAGGTCACGAACACGATAGGCCCTGCTGGCGAACTTTGAAAGTGACAGCAGTGTGATGATTCGACGAAGTGACAAGAAAGTCCTCGCATTAAGACCCCCCATTCACAATCAGTACATTTTTTCTGCATGACAGTGTTCAATACAGGGTCATTTTCCACAAGCTCGAGAAGCTCACAAGCTAGATAAGTTCACAAGATCAATAAGTTCACAAGCTCAATAAGTTCACAAGCTCATTAAGTTCACAAGCTCAATAAGTTCTCAAGCTCAATAAGTTCACAAGCTCATTAAGTTCACAAGCTCAATAAGTTCACAAGATCAATAAGTTCACAAGCTCATTAAGTTCACAAGCTCAATAATTTCACAAGCTCAATAAGTTCACAAGCTCAATAATTTCACAAGCTCAATAAGTTCACAAGCTCAATAATTTCACAAGCTCAATAATTTCACAAGCTCAATAAGTTCACAAGCTCAATAAGTTCACAAGCTCAATAAGTTCACAAGCTCAATAAGTTCACAAGCTAGATAGGTTCACAAGCTCAATAAGTTCACAAGCTCAATAATTTCACAAGCTCAATACGTTCACAAGCTCAATAAGTTCACAAGCTCAATAAGTTCACAAGCTCATTAAGTTCACAAGCTCGAGAAGCTCACAAGCTCAATAAGTTCACAAGCTCAATAAGTTCACAAGCTCAATAAGTTCACAAGATTAATAAGTTCACAAGCTCAATAAGTTCACAAGATTAATAATATTAACGAACTAAAAGCGGCGTATGTTAAAATAGCACCGCGTTTCGAGTGCATGGAGACTTTCCTTTGACATAAAGTATCGAGCTTTGTAAAACTCTATTAACTAACAATATTTTATGATTTCTAAAGAGTCGACCAACTTAGTTACAAGAACGAGACTGGCAAGGAATGTATTTTCTATTCGAACGGTGGAGAGGGCAGCGGCAGCAGGGAAGAAAAGGAAATTAGATTGTGGCTAGAAAAAGCTGCCGGTTCGGTTCGAACACTGAAGAGAGAAAGATGGAGAGTCACAGGGAGGCACACTGGGAAGCTGGAGAAGGAGAAGAGGCAACGAAGCAGGCACTACGAGTAGCCATCAGAAAAGTAAGAAACTAGAATTTATCTGCTTCTTTTTTCACGCCTGGGAGATTCTCTCTTAGCTGCGCAACAAAATGAGAATTAGCAAACTCTGGCACGTCAACAACTGAGGAAAAACTGAGACAAAAAGGGAGACAGAACAGACGATGCCTTGCCTGTAACGATGGCTTTTCAGACAGATTATTGTCTGTATTTCCTAGAAATAAAAGTACGCAGGGAATATAAAAAAACTAGGAGTAGTTGAAACAACGGCGAGGTTCGTGAGACGCGCACGACTAGCTGACGACACGGGGCGCTGGATTTGGGCTGCTGGCTTAGGAAGGGGTGGGGTTGGGACGATTGGGGATCGGGGAGCGGGGAGAGTGGGAAAATGGGCCAGCTTTTCCACCTGTCCCTTGGCCGGGGGAACGGCTGGGCGAGCAGAGAGCAAAATGCAGAGAAACTCGAGCTGCCCTTGCCTCTCCCCTGCTCAACATGGGGATGAGGGCAGCTGCAGGTACAAGTGTACTATACTTTGGTCTATTAAAATAACAGCATTCGCTCCTGAACTCAAAATAATTACATGATCTCACTTCTGAAATCTCACTCCTAATATTTCATCTACGCGGGCTCTGCCATCATGCCTAATCCCACTCAAATTATCACACACCCTTATCCCATTATCCCATTCAATAATTCCAATTTTCAACTGCCATTATTCTATTTTCCTACTCCTATTATCCCAATATCCCACTCTCATTATCCCACTCCCATTATCCCAATATCCCGCTCTTATTATCCCATTATCCCCCTCCCACTATCCCATTACGAGTATCCTACTCTCACAATCCCAATATCCCACTCTCATTATCCCATTATCACCCTCCCACTATCCCATTATCCCACTCTCACTATCCCAATATCCCACTCCTTTTATCCCAATATCCCACTCATTATCCCAATATCCCACTCCCACTATCCCAATATCCCACTCCCATTATCCCATTATCCCACTCCCATTATCCCATTATCCCCCTTCCATTATCCCACTCCCACTATCCCAATATCTCACTCCCACTATCCCAATATCCCACTCCTATTATCCCAATATCCCACTCTTATTATCCCATTATCCCCCTCCCATTATCCCCCTCCCATTATCCCACTCCCACTAATCACAATATGCAATATCCCACTCCCATAATCCCAATATCCCACTCTCATTATCCCAATATCTCACTCCCACTATCCCAATATCTCACTCCCATTATCCCAATATCCCACTCCCATTATCCCAATATCCCACTCCCATTATCTCAATATCCCACTCCCATTATCCCAATATCCCACTCCCATATCCCAATATCCCACTCCCACTATCCCAATATCTCACTCCCACCATCCCAATATCCCACTTCCACTATCCCAATATCCCACTCCTATTATCCCAATATCCCACTCCTATTATCCCATTATCCCCCTCCCATTATCTCACTCCCACTATCCCAATATCTCACTCCCACTATCCCAATATCTCACTCCCACTATCCCAATATCCCACTCCTATTATCCCGATATCCCACTCCTATTATCCCAATATCCCACTCTTATTATCCCAATATCCCACTCCTATTATCCATTATCCCACTCCCACTAATCACAATATGCAATATCCCACTCCCATTATCCTAATATCCCACTCCCATTATCCCAATATCCCACTCCCATTATCCCAATATCCCACTCCCATTATCCCAATATCCCACTCCCATCCCATTATCCCGCGGCTCACCGGAGCCCAGTTTCTCCATCAGTATCTTCTCATACACCCGTTGCGACATGCCGGTCTTCAGATTGCCAACGTACAGCGCCAGTCCCGTATAGCGCGGATCAATGACCGGCTGCATGTAGAACCTGGTCAGCATGTACTGGCGCACTGATTCCCGCCTGACCGAGTGCAACAGCTGCAGCGGTTTCTCGTCTCTGGCCAGAGTCCGCTCGGACACCTGCTTGTCCAAGCTGACTTCAACCAGGTCCAACTGGCTAGCGTCCAGCTGTTCCACGCCGAACTTTTTCAATGCGTAGACTATGGTCTCCTGGGCTGTGGTCTCCTTGGTTACCGTCACGTATCTGCTTTTCAGGTAGGGTTCAGGTTGGTACTTTTAAGAAAATAGAAATACAATGAGATGAAGCACACGGGGACATCAGGTTCCTTAGATACACTTAAGCCATTTCTGGTGTCCTGAGCTCGTCACACTATTTTTGGTGTCCTTAGGGAGCCCGTCACGTGTCCTTAGAGAGTTTTTCACACTATTTTTGGTGTCCTTAGGGAGCTCGTCACACTATTTTTGGTGTCCTTAGGGAGCCCGTCACACTATTTTTGGTGTCCTTAGAGAGTTTTTCACATTATTTTTGGTGTCCTTAGGGAGCTCGTCACACTATTTTTGGTGTCCTTAGGGAGCTCGTCACACTATTTTTGGTGTCCTTAGGGAGCCCGTCACACTATTTTTGGTGTCCTTAGGGAGCCCGTCACGTGTCCTTAGAGAGTTTTTCACACTATTTTTGGTGTCCTTAGGGAGCTCGTCACACTATTTTTGGTGTCCTTAGGGAGCTCGTCACGCTTTTTTTGGTGTCCTTAGGGAGCCCGTCACACTATTTTTGGTGTCCTTAGGGAGCCCGTCACCCAATTTTTTGTGTTCCTAAGGAGCTCGTCACACTATTTTTGGTGTCCTTAGGGAGCTCGTCACGCTATTTTTGGTGTCCTTAGGGAGCTCGTCACGCTATTTTTGGTGTCCTTAGGGAGCCCGTCACCCAATTTTTTGTGTTCCTAAGGAGCTCGTCACACTATTTTTGGTGTCATTAGTGAGCCCGGTCACGCCATCTCTTGCGTCGTGGTGAGCCTTTCAAGCAGTTCTGATGTCTCAGGGAGCCGTCACGCCGTATTTATTATAGTTCCCAACCAAAAAAAACTCTCCCACCCGATAAGCAGCTAGAGGAACAAGCAAAGTGCATCATTTCTGTGTAGTCGTCAGTCATCCATGGAGACAAATATTATGTATAAAAAGTTATTTTTAGTTCCCCCGTCCCCAGCAGTGGCAGGGAGATCATTCATCGCAACCAACTCCAGCTTCAAGGCAAAGCGGCGCAGTCAAGTGTGAAACGAACCGCTCTCCCCTAGACTTTGCACCCGTCCCCTTCTTCATCATCATTTCGACAGCGCTAAATCTCGCTGGGACTTGGAGGGTGGTACGGCGAATGAATATCTTCGTAGCTTAAGGTCCGCACAAGTAGAACTTTGCCAAGGAAACAAAGCCGTTTTCTTAAAGATTTGTAGAATATTAAAATAGGGTTACACAAGCCTCGCACGGAGAAGATTAACATTCGGGATTAAAAATCGGGATTTAGAACTGGGAATTAAAAGCGGGATTCAGGACCAGGGATTCAAGAGTCAGGGATTCGGGATCAGGGATTCAAGGATCAGGGATTCAAGGATCAGGGATTCAAGGATCAGGGATTCAAGGATCAGGGATTCAAGGATCAGGGATTCAAGAATCAGGGATTCAAGAATCAGGGATTCAAGAATCAGGGATTCAAGGATCAGGGATTCAAGAATCAGGGATTCAAGGATCAGGGATTCAAGGATTAGGGATTCAAGAATCAGGGATTCAGTATCAGGAATTCAAGGATCAGGGATTTGGGATCAGGGATTCAAGGATCAGGGATTCAAGGATCAGGGATTCAAGGACCAGGGATTCAAGGATCAGGGATTTGGGATCAGGGATTCAAGGATCAGGGATTCAAGGATCAGGGATTCAAGGATCAGGGATTCAAGGACCAGGGATTCAAGGATCAGGGATTCGGGATCAGGGATTCAAGGATCAGGGATTCAAGGATCAGGGATTCAAGGATCAGGGATTCAAGGATCAGGGATTCAAGGATCAGGGATTCAAGAATCAGGGATTCAAGGATCAGGGATTCAAGGATTAGGGATTCAAGAATCAGGGATTCAGTATCAGGAATTCAAGGATCAGGGATTTGGGATCAGGGATTCAAGGATCAGGGATTCAAGGATCAGGGATTCAAGGACCAGGGATTCAAGGATCAGGGATTTGGGATCAGGGATTCAAGGATCAGGGATTCAAGGATCAGGGATTCAAGAATCAGGGATTCAAGGATCAGGGATTCAAGGATCAGGGATTCAAGAATCAGGGATTCAGTATCAGGAATTCAAGGATCAGAGATTCAGGATCAGGGATACAAGGATCAGGGGTTCAGGATTAGGGATTCAGGATCAGGGATTCGGGATCAGGGATTCAGGATCAGGGATTCAGGATCAGGGGTTCAGGATCAGGGATTCAGGATCTGTGATTTGGGATCAGGGATTTAAGGATCAGGTGTTCAGGATCAGGGACTCGGGATTAGGGACTCAAAGATCAGGGGTTTAGGATCAGGGACTCTGGATCAGGGATTCAAGGATCAGGGATTCAAGATCAGGGAATCGGAATCAGGGATTCAAGGATCAGGGATTCAAGATCAGGGAATCGGAATCAGGGATTCAAGGATCAGGGATTCGGGATTAGGGATTCAGGGATCATGGATTCAAGGATCATGAATACAGGATCGGAATTCAGACGGGGATCCAACTCACTTGAAGTTGGTGGGCACTCTGGCAAAGTACTGCAGGCCGGTGGGGTACACCCGGATGGAGGCCCTATTAGCGTCCTTCTCCCTGTAACGCAGTACAACAGCCGGGCGCCGGCTATCGAATCGGAACTGCTGCTTCAACGGCGCGGATTCGTCCAGCCGACGCTCGGATCCGTCGCGTTCGTTCAGCTCGACCAGGGTGTACAGTCGGGCATCATCCAGGACGTGGTAGACTCTCAGGGCGCACTCCGTCAGCTGGGCGAGAGTGGTGCCCCGCTGTATGGACACAATCCGGTACTGCTTGCGCTGCGCCGCCCCGTTGCCGTCGTAGATCTTCACCAGGTCCTCGTTGACCTCCTGGCGATCCTTGGGACTGCGACGGTCCTGGTAGCCGCTGGCCTGGTTGGCAACCGCCGCCGCTTCATCCCGCGTTGAATCGCCGCCGCTGCTGGACCAGTCCTCGCTGATGGTGCGGGCTGCGCAGCGGGGGGGGGGAGTTGGTGGCTGTGAAAATTATCCAAAATAGACATTCTATGGCACAGCCATAGGGCCGAACTGTGGTGCAATTGCTGAGAAACAACGGCAAAGGCTGAGAGTGAACAATATTTCATGTTGCTACTCCAGTGTTTTGTTGCAAATTACGAGCTATTTCAGTGAATCCGCCGATTTCTTGTCTCATTTTGTTTCAAAATCTGCCACTGCTCTCTCTCTTCTCAAATCTGTCACTGCTCTCTTCTCAAATCTGTCACTGCTCTCTTCTCAAATCTGTCACTGCTCTCTCTCTTATCAAATCTGTCACTGCTCTCTTCTCAAATCTGTCACTGCTCTCTCTCTTATCAAATCTGTCACTGCTCTCTTCTCAAATCTGTCACTGCTCTCTCTCAAATCTGTCACTGCTCTCTCTCTTATCAAATCTGTCACTGCTCTCTTCTCAAATCTGTCACTGCTCTCTCTCTTATCAAATCTGTCACTGCTCTCTTCTCAAATCTGTCACTGCTCTCTCTCAAATCTGCCACTGCTCTTTTCTTCTCAACTCTGCCACTGCTCTCCTCTTCTCAAATCTGCCACTGTTCTCTCTCTTCTCAAATCTGCCACTGCTGTCTTCTCAAATCTGCCACTGCTCTCTTCTACTCAAATCTGCCACTGCTCTCTTCTACTCAAATCTGCCACTGCTCTCTTCTACTCAAATCTGCCACTGCTCTCTTCTACTCAAATCTGCCACTGCTCTCTTCTACTCAAATCTGCCACTGCTCTCTTCTACTCAAATCTGCCACTGTTCTCTTCTCAAATCTGCCGCTGCTGTCTTCTTCTCAAATCTGCCACTGTTCTCTCTCTTCTCAAATCTGCCACTGCTCTCTTCTCAAATCTGCCACTGCTCTCTTCTCAAATCTGCCGCTGCTGTCTTCTTCTCAAATCTGCCGCTGCTGTCTTCTACTCAAATCTGCCACTGTTCTCTCTCTTCTCAAATCTGCCGCTGCTGTCTTCTTCTCAAATCTGCCGCTGCTGTCTTCTTCTCAAATCTGCCACTGCTCTCTTCTCAAATCTGCCGCTGCTGTCTTCTTCTCAAATCTGCCGCTGCTGTCTTCTTCTCAAATCTGCCACTGTTCTCTCTCTTCTCAAATCTGCCACTGCTCTCTTCTCAAATCTGCCACTGCTGTCTTCTCAAATCTGCCACTGCTGTCTTCTCAAATCTGCCACTGCTCTCTTCTACTCAAATCTGCCACTGCTCTCTTCTACTCAAATCTGCCACTGCTCTCTTCTACTCAAATCTACCACTGCTCTCTTCTACTCAAATCTGCCACTGCTCTCTTCTACTCAAATCTGCCACTGCTCTCTTCTACTCAAATCTACCACTGCTCTCTTCTCAAATCTGTCACTGCTCTCTTCTCAAATCTGCCACTGCTCTCTTATCAAATCTGCCACTGCTCTCTTATCAAATCTGCCACTGCTCTCTCTCTTCTCAAATCTGCCACTGCTCTCTCTCTTCTCAAATCTGTCACTGCTCTCTCTCTTCTCAAATCTGTCACTGCTCTCTCTCTTATCAAATCTGTCACTGCTCTCTTCTCAAATCTGCCACTGCTCTCTCTCTTATCAAATCTGTCACTGCTCTCCTCTCAAATCTGCCACTGCTCTCTTCTCAAATCTGTCACTGCTCTCTTCTCAAATCTGTCACTGCTCTCCTCTCAAATCTGCCACTGCTCTCTCTCTTCTCAAATCTGTCACTGCTCTCTTCTCAAATCTGCCACTGCTCTTTTCTTCTCAACTCTGCCACTGCTCTCCTCTTCTCAAATCTGGCACTGCTCTCTCTCTTCTCAAATCTGCCACTGCTGTCTTCTCAAATCTGCCACTGCTGTCTTCTCAAATCTGCCACTGCTCTCTTCTCAAATCTGCCACTGCTCTCTCTCTTCTCAACTCTGCCACTGCTCTCCTCTTCTCAAATCTGCCACTGTTCTCTCTCTTCTCAAATCTGCCACTGCTGTCTTCTCAAATCTGCCACTGCTGTCTTCTCAAATCTGCCACTGCTCTCTTCTCAAATCTGCCACTGCTCTCTTCTACTCAAATCTGCCACTGCTCTCTTCTACTCAAATCTGCTACTGTTCTCTTCTCAAATCTGCCGCTGCTGTCTTCTTCTCAAATCTGCCACTGTTCTCTCTCTTCTCAAATCTGTCACTTAAAATCCATCAAATATGCTTCCTTTTTTTCAAGAATCTGCCTCTTCTTCAAAGAATCTGCCTATTTTTTCAAGAATCTGCCTCTTCTTCCAAAAATCTGCCTCTGAATCCAGTCTGCTTCTAAAAGCGACATTATTTAATAAGAAACGTGAGCTGCCAGTAAAGACCACACACAGGCGCCCTTTAGCGCTTGCGCATTTCCGGAAGTTTTCCACAGTCAGCGACACTTATAAAAACGCACACTAAACACTTGCTAGCAATTTCTAAGAGAGGCCTGTCTCTGTCTTTTGCTCGGAGGCTCGGATTCTTTCAAATCTAATTAGTCATTGACGGTGAAACTTCTGGACAGTAAACATTTCCGTAGTAAAAGGCAGACAGTTCAGATAGAGATGATGCCAACCTTCATGGTGAATGAAAAGCGATACAAATTTGTAGTTTAAGGACACGCGAACAACAGTCAAGCTAGATTTCTATGCATATAATGGTGCGTCAGAAGAGGAGGATTAGAGAGACGGGAGCGAATAAACATGGATAAAGAAAAAGAAATTGAGCATAGCTGTAGAAGTTAATCTTGTTGATTAATTAAATCCATTTATTCAATTATATTACAATCACTTGCTAATCCAGGTGAGTCAATTCCTAATCCAGTTGAATCACTTGCTAATCCAGGTGAATCACTTGCTAATCCAGGTGAATCACTTGCTAATCCAGGTGAATCACTTGCTAATCCAGGTGAATCACTTGCTAATCCAGGTGAATCACTTGCTAATCCAGGTGAATCACTTGCTAATCCAGGTGAATCACTTGCTAATCCAGGTGAATCACTTGCTAATTCAGGTGAATCAATTGCTAATCCAGTTGAATCAATTGCTAATCCATGTAAATCACTTGCTAATCCAGGTGAATCACTTGCTAATCCAGGTGAATCACTTGCTAATCCAGGTGAATCACTTGCTAATCCAGGTGAATCACTTGCTAATCCAGGTGAATCACTTGCTAATCCAGGTGAATCACTTGCTAATCCAGGTGAATCACTTGCTAATCCAGGTGAATCACTTGCTAATCCAGGTGAATCACTTGCTAATCCAGGTGAATCACTTGCTAATCCAGGTGAATCACTTGCTAATCCAGGTGAATCACTTGCTAATCCAGGTGAATCACTTGCTAATCCAGGTGAATCACTTGCTAATCCAGGTGAATCACTTGCTAATCCAGGTGAATCACTTGCTAATCCAGGTGAATCACTTGCTAATCCAGGTGAATCAGCTGTGAAGGGTCGCAGGGCGCGAGTCAGCTGCTAATTCCAGCTGAACAATCCGCTAGTCCAGGCGAATGTTTTTTAAAAAAGTGCAGATGAACAGCAGTACGAACACACAATTAAAAAGAAGAGACAAAAAAGGCAATGTGGTCGTCAGTCCGCAACAGAACAACAGTTATGTGACGAATTCAACCGGTATTGAAATTAAACGGAAGTCAGTAACGCTAAATAGAATCGAATATTACCCGGCAGAGCGGCTGCAATAAAAAATTATAGGGTGAACAAAATATTGAACAGATTAAGCAAAAATAGGTGTGCAGCTAGTGTACATACAAATTAAGTTTATCAACTAGAGAGATTGGTTAAAAAGGAAATATGAAATTTCTATAACCAAGGCCTGTCAGTCAAGAGACACTGTCCAGCAGCTGGTGCATGAGCAATGCACTACATAATCATCAATGACTAATTGGGTTACGGCAATGCAAGCACCATTGGCGCCAAGCACAATGTACTTTAGTTAGCTCCATTTCTCCATCTCGATCATTGAAGATGGGGATCTTTTAGTTGGCATTAGGGATATAAGGAAGACAAATCTTCTTCGGGCTCTTAAATGGCTATCAGAGGCGCCAAAATGAGTCTCAGAGGCGCCAAAATGAGTGTCAGATGCGCCAAAATGAGTCTTAGAGGCGCCAAAATGAGTCTCAGAGGCGCCAAAACGAGTCTCAGAGGCACCAAAATGAGTCTCAGAGGCGCCAAAATGAGTCTCAGAGGCGCCAAAATGAGTCTCAGAGGCGCCAAATGAGTCTCAGAGGCGCCAAAATGAGTCTCAGAGGCGGCAAAATGAGTCTCAGAGGCGCCAAAATGAGTCTCAGAGGCGCCAAAATGAGTCTCAGAGGCGCCAAAATGAGTCTCAGAGGCGCCAAAATGAGTCTCAGAGGCGCCAAATGAGTCTCAGAGGCGCCAAAATGAGTCTAAGAAGCGCCAAAATGAGTTTCAGAGGTGCCAAAATCAAGTCTCTCAGGCACAAAACCACCGATCTTTATGTACAAGATACTTCCGACTCCACCACTCGCGGCATAATACATAAACGAACATCCGTACAATAATTACAATACTCGTATAATAGCTTTGGAAATCATCAATACCAATTAGCAATACTAACAATCAGTAGCTCAAATTAAACAGCGTTGCAGAGGACAATCTAATTTTTAAATATCTTATGGGAAGAATACATATTACATATTCTTCCATAAAGAATTAAAAGATACTGAAGGGAATGGGAAGAAATTAGGGAGAATAGGAAAGATACTGGGGAAAATGAGAAGACTCTGGAGAGAATAGGAAAGGCTCTGGGGATAATTGGAAAGACTCTGGGGAGAATGGGAAGACACTGGGGATAATGGGAAGACTCTGGGAGAATGGGAAGATACTGGGGATAATGGGAAGACTCTGGGAGAATGGGAAGATACTGGGGATAAAAAGAAAGACTCTGGGGAGAATGGGAAGACACTGGGGATAATTGGAAGACTCTGGGGAGAATGGGAAGATACTGGGGATAATGGGAAAGACTCTGGGGAGAATGGGGAAGAAACTGGGGAGAATAGGAAAGACACTGGGGAGAATGGGAAGACACTGGGGATAATGGGAAGACTCTGGGAGAATGGGAAGATACTGGGGATAATGGGAAAGACTCTGGGGAGAATGGGAAGACACTGGGGATAATGGGAAGACTCTGGGAGAATGGGAAGATACTGGGGATAATAAGAAAGACTCTGGGGAGAATGGGAAGATACTGGGGATAATGGGAAAGACTCTGGGGAGAATGGGCAGACACTGGGGATAATGGGAAGACTCTGGGAGAATGGGAAGATACTGGGGATAATAAGAAAGACTCTGGGGAGAATGGGAAGATACTGGGGATAATGGGAAAGACTCTGGGGAGAATGGGAAGATACTGGGGATAATAAGAAAGACTCTGGGGAGAATGGGAAGATACTGGGGATAATGGGAAAGACTCTGGGGAGAATGGGAAGATACTGGGGATAATGGGAAAGACTCTGGGGAGAATGGGGAAGACACTGGGGATAATGGGAAGATACTGGGGATAATGGGAAAGACTCTGGGGAGAATGGGGAAGACACTGGGGAGAATAGGAAAGACACTGGGGAGAATGGGAAAGACACTGGGGAGAATGGGAAGGGATGATTGCGTCACAAAAGCCAGTGCAGGACTCACAGGTATTTCTGCGCTGGAGCCCGTAAATCTTGTCCAGCGGAATGTCCGTCCTGGGCAAGGTGACCGCACTTGGCCGCAGCACAATTTCGCCAAGGATGCCGAAGCTGCACTCAGCCGGCAGGGCCCGATGGCAGCCGGCGTGAGCGGTGAGGCCGCACCATTCGCAGCGGTAGCCGCTGAGGCACTCAGAGCTCCAGCAGGTGCGCTTGCAGACGGCGCACTTGGAGTTGCCGGGCAGGTTGCCCTCCCGCCAGTGATGCGCTGGGCCCAGCTGGAAAAAAAGCCAGACATCGTGAAAACTATCCAATTCACACCTGGAATTTGTGCCACTAAAATTGACCCTATAAATATTGGCCGAGTGGTACGTCTTAAAACGTGAAATACAGACGATGATTGCAGAGATACGGACTCACAGGTAGTGTAACCTAAAGATTGTATTGACTCATTAGAGCAAGTGCATGAGTTTACCTGCTGACTCTCCGGGCCGTACGTGGCGCACTCTTTGCAGTCGTTTGTGACAAAATCCTGGCACTCCAGGTGGCAATAGTACTCGCAAACTGCCAATGGTTACAGGTGCGGCGGGTGAAGGGGGAATAAAACTTGATTTTCCTGTTTTTAGAGCCTCCCACTGAAGGATTGAAGGGCAGAGGACACCCACTGAAGGATTGAAGGGCAGAGGACACCCACTGAAGGATTGAAGGGCAGAGGACACCCACTGAAGGATTGAAGGGCAGAGGGCACCCACTGAAGGATTGAAGGGCAGAGGACACCCACTGAAGGATTGAAGAGCAGAGGCCACCCACTGAAGGATTGAAGGGCAGAGGACACCCACTGAAGGATTGAAGGGCAGAGGACACCCACTGAAGGATTGAAGGGCAGAGGCCACTCACTGAAGGATTGAAGGGCAGAGGACACCCACTGAAGGATTGAAGGGCAGAGGACACCCACTGAAGGATTGAAGGGCAGAGGACACCCACTGAAGGATTGAAGGGCAGAGGACACCCACTGAAGGATTGAAGGGCAGAGGACACCCGCACGGACTACTTAATTTTGATAAAAGCCTATAATAATAAAATGATATCAAAAGAACATAATTGAATACTTAGACTTAAAATTATTATTCTCTAAATCTTTGTCTTATTTCGTCTTTTGACTCTTTTTATCCGATGCGATGGGTACAGAACCAGTGGTATCTATACCTGTACGTCTGCGATATGTTTTTCGTATGCCCAGGTTAAAGGTTCGCTCCACAGAGACAATCAACGGGGTAATACTGAAGCATCGTTTAAAGTAGGTGCTATATAAAAGTAAACAGCCATATTTTATGCCATAGTGTCGCACTTCGAAACTCACCAGACAAAAGCTAGTTCTCGTCGCTTGAAACTAATTTCTAAGGTTTCTGCATCGTTTTAATCATACATTACATATCTCACACCAACAAGGACTACCAGTAAGTTATGTGCATCCTGTGAAAAAACTACACTTCGGCGAGTTTCCGGAGTCTGGCTACATAAAATTGAATATTCAGGCCTCCAATAAAATTTGCACGTTTCGCGCGTGTCGCGTCCTTCTACTTAAGTAGTCCGTGGACACCCGCTGAAGGATTGAAGGGCAGAGGCCACCCACTGGAGGATTGAAGGGCAGAGGAGACCCTCTGAAGGATCTGAAGGGTAGAGGACACCCACTGAAGGATCTGAAGGGAAAAAGAGACCCACTGAAGGATCTGAAGGGAAGAAGAGACCCACTGAAAAATTCGATGCTCAAATATACGCGGATTCGGGGTTATTTTATTTATCTGGGTGACTCACTCTCGCACCGCACCGCAGGATAATAGTCCAAACGTTTGCGACAGACGTTGCAAAATTTGCGTTTAAAATGCGCCGGTTCGCTCCAACAATGAGAGACTGGCCGTAGCACCATATTAGGCGCTATGCAGGTACACGGTGACAGCACGGATTTCAGGCAGCGATCGTGAACGGTGAAGGAGCACAGGCTGCAGGTGAAGCCCTGGGACAGCAGGCCCCAGAGCATCTCGGCGCAGTGATGGCAGTAGGTTGGCCGGTGGAAAGTTCTCTTAATGAAGCTGTGCTTGTGCCCGGACTCCGGGTCAATGCCGCCCATGCCGTCCTCTGGACCGCCGCCGCTGCCACCGACGCCGCTGCTGCCGACGCCGCCGCCGCCGCCGTTTCCACCAGCGCTGGCGCCGCCAAAGCAGTCCATGTTGGCGCCGTGACCGGAAGGCGGCGCCGTGTCCTGCGGCTCCCAAACTAAGTCGTACTCATGCGACATGACCTCTCACTCAGTGCCGGAGAACGTGTTGCCAACCAGGTGTGCGTTAAGGTACCGAACAACCAATGGGTTGCGAGTGCGGTCGAAAGCAAACAAAAATAAAGCCGGGAAATTTACACAGTTAGCTCAATAAACGAGTTGTCCAATGCCATTGTTTTTCGTTTTCACGCGCGATCCTGCATAAGTGAAATGACGCGAGTTATAGCTTTGGAAAAATTGACTTTCCACTGAATACCTTACAAATGACATTTAAATCTTGATTCTCTTGATACAATTTAATTTTTAGCAATATTAATTTAAATAGCTAGAATTAAGAATTTTTGAAAAGAATGAAAACAATTGTATAAGAGATATGCCACTTAGAATGATATGTCGATGGTACTGAATTAATTTTCACTCAACTTTACATATTAACAGGAGTTTAAAACCAGAAAATTTCCAAAAGATTTTCAAACAAATATATGACAGTCGTATTATATTCAAAATTAAACAAAACAGTAGAGCACTTTTCACTTTATATTGTCATACTATGTTAGTACTGATTGACACAATAATGTAAAGCCAGTCATACTTTAATTTATATTTTAAAAAAGTCAATACTTTACTTTTAAAGCTTCAGATTAAAAAATATATTTCTACAAAATGTCTTAAGCCCCAATATTTCTATTATATCTTTAGTCTATAGAATCTGTAACTTTCATTCTAATTTGTATGGTTTAAAAAAGTATGAACTATAAATGTATTTTATAGTTTTATTTGAATCATGGCTACTGTCAGCACTCTTTTGCTTATAAAAGTGAAATTGACAACATTTAATTCAACATTAACGAAAACATTCTTATATAATAATAATAAGAACACATTTTAATAAAAAACAATAAAATCTTATCTATTTTGGCCTATGTTTAAGTTTCGAAGACGCAAAAATATATGGTAAGTAACTTTATTCAATTGTTAAATTACCAGAACAGAAAGCCCCAATTTTATTTGCCTATAGGCTATATAAAGAATTTCAGAAAAATATAAACATACCAAAATACAAACGCTCGACGTGCAAAACTCCAGAATAATGCCAATTGAAACACAGACTAAAAATGTACTTCTCTTTTTTCTAACATGACAGATGGAGTAAAAAGTGACTAATTAACTGACTAATGAAAATGGTACGCTAGCAATGACAAATTTTCGCTGTTTCAGTGAGATGAAAATGCCCACAAAACAATTCTTAAAAAAGTGCGTTTTGTACATCGCTGTGAAGTTATCGCAGTTTAACGACGTCGTAAATATTACAGTTCAATACGAGGGGAGAATTTAATTTATGGTGATACCATTAGACTTTATGTTATAAAGTTAAGTTATCTAAAGTTTTGATACTTTATTCATTCGACAAAAAATACTTAAAAACTACAGATTTAGAATTTTGACCCTAAAGTTCGGATACAAGCAATATATTTAAGTTTGCCGGAACTTAAAATGAAACCTTTCTTATCTTTGCATTGTTGTCCTTTTAAAACAACCTTTGGAGCTAGAAGAAAAAATACGTAAAATAATTACCGATTTTGTAGATTTTTTAATAAGCAACAGATTTTTGGGAAAAAAGCAATTACAATAAACTTGTTGCATCTTTATCAAACAAGGAAAAAACAGCTTAAGCCGGTGTTATGTGCATTATGTGTATGTAACATACTTTGTTACGCTTTTAGTAAATCTTATTAAAGCTATAAAGTTATTTGAGCAAATTTAGAGCAGAAAAGGCGCCCTGCCCGCCCAACACATAGAAAAATTTAGACGTTAGAAACGTTAGAAAACGGATAATACATGTACAAATCATTAAACAGCCTCAACGTATGCTTGATATGGATTAGAATGCATGTACGAGTGTATTATATATAATTTTGCGTGAAAAACTTGGTTTTATCTGTGCAATTCTGTTCATGTAATTTGTTTAAAACGATCCGAAACGTTTCTAATTCTTTAATTCAATACGCCGCAATAATATAGTCTAGACAAAAATCTAAAAGCTACTGGACTGGTCAGTATGGCCGCTTTCAATGAGGCCCTCATTCAGGCGGCCCCGGTTGCGCCCTGCCGTCGATCTTGACGACACCTCCAGATCGAAGACGGTCACGTCACCGTCCTCCGATGCCCAAACTGCGGCTGCTGTGGTTGCAGCGGCAGCGGCCGCAGCGCCAACGGGAGGCCTCGGCCTTGGCGGTGACCAGTCGTGGCATTCGGACGACGAGGCGTTGGATCGCTTGGAGAACTTCAACGGCAGCGGTTGAAGCGGCCGGACCGGTGGCTGGTGCAGTGAGCCGTAGGCGGAACCAATCTGAACCCGCAGCGACACCGCGGTGGCAGCAGCGGCGGCGGGAGTCGGTGCGCTGGCACTGACTGCAGTCTCCATTGCCGCTGACGCTGAATAAGCGTCCTCAGTCGCCGCGCTGCTCAACTGCGATGGCGGCGGCGGTGCCGGTGGCAGTGGTGGCGGTGGAGGTGGCGGCAGTGATGACGGTTTGTGTGAAGACGCTGGCGAGGAAGGTGAGCCGTGGCCAGCGTACAGGCAGTCAGGCGGTATCTGCCCGCTAGCGCTGCAGTCCCTAATGGTGGACAGGGACAGCTGTATGGTGGAGAGACCGCGCCTGTACACTGCTGGTGGCAGGGGCAACGGCTGGTTCTGCGGCGTTGATCGAATAGCTGCCGAGGGTTGCTGAGTCTGATGCGGCTTAGCGGCTGATGGCTGGAATGTTGATGGGCATATGAGTAAGATTTCTGTTATAGTCGCTCAAGAGCTTCAAGTCCATCATTTAGTAAACATGCGCAATACTAAACTGTAAATTATTAGGAAGGGAAGCTATAGGAAAGTGTTTTCATCGGCATTACTCTTCTACATCCATATCTTCTCACACCCTTCTTTAATATATTTTCTGTTTCCTTGCTCTTTATCACTTAATTGTTCATGTAAACATTTCTATTTATATTATTTACAAATAATGCTTTAACGCTCGTATAGAGAAATCTAACCTTGCTTTGCCAGCCGACATCGTTGTTGTTCTTGTCGTCATCGTTACCAAGGCTGACTGGAAGCGTCTTTAATTGCGGCTGCTGCGCTTGTGGCAGCATCTGGAACAGGCACTGCATCTGAGGCGGCGGCAGCGGTGGTGACAGACGATGGCGCCACGGGCTTGACAGGGGTGCCGGTCTGGGCGGATTCGGCGCCGACTTGACTCCGGCGCCGATTGGCCGAAACAGCAGCTGACTGCCGCCAATCGGGCGCTTCGACTTGGCGCCAACCGCGTCAGGCGCAGCCGGCAGCTGCACAAAGCACGGCGACGTCAGGGCCTCCGTCGCGTCGCCTTTCAACGGGCGCAGGCGTTGGATCGAGACGACTTGATTAGCAGCCGATTGACGCCGTCGTCTCAGGCGCTGTCGGCGACACCTCTCGGTCAGCCGGTGGCAGCAGCGAGGTCCGATGCCTGACGTTAGGAAACAGGCGAGAAAAATGACAAGCGACAGTGCCACTGAGACGCCGCCAATGATGGCGCCAAGGTTTAGGGTCATGATGAGTGTTTTTTTACAAACTAAAAACTTACTTCTACTGGTGCAATTTGGTTGGGTAAATGTTAATTAGGCACAGGTCTGTCATATGCTTTTAATTAGGAGGAATGGACAATTCATGGGTCAGGGCTGAACTCTACATTCTTATGTTCAGTGTAAATTCTGTTCGCCCACCCCCGAATTAAGATAAGACTAGAAGAAATGGAAAATGGAGTGAGGTGGGTGTCAGTATGGGCTAGGGTTCTCCTTGCCAATCAGCGTCAAGCGGAGAGAATTGTAATTAAAAACACATGTACATTTAATTTAACCGATTCAATACTCTGAATTGAATCGTGAAACTCTAGGCAAACAAATCTCCAGGCCACAGATACGCTCGCACTATAATTACTAGATGAGCCACTCATCCCATTTGCGTGTAACCTACTTTCAGTTCAGTAGTGCGTTAAACAGAAGTATGATGGGTTTCGACCTTCGGGCTCCTTGTTAGGGAAGCCTTCGGGCCTCAGGCTCAGAAATAAATCAATTAGAGACCTGGCCCCCACTCCTGTCAGATGGTCAGCCCCATGGTAGCTTGATCGTGTGGCGAGCAGTCTAGGTCCTATAGCTAAGAGAGGGACAGCGAGAGACGAGCAGGGAGAATTTTGAAAGTAGAAATTAGCTAATCCGCAGATCAACTAACTTGCTGCCACCAGCCCGTGCGCCCTGGCTCACCACACCGGGACTCTCGAAATCGGGCTTCCGACTAGAAGGGGCTTTGCACTTACCTGCCAACTAGTGTCTTTTTGCTGTCAATCTCGAAGTCATAGCCGATGATAAGGGACACTGCTGGGATTTGATCGCATTGGCCATGCAGGTACAGAGGGGACTTGTGCAGGGGATTCTTGCGGTGGCGAGTCTATGGGGTAGCTACATGTACTATTACATTGCTAAATACGAAGATATGTACTTTTGGCCTTCAACGCGCCAACTAGCCTCTCATAGCGCTGATGATAGACTAACTCGAACTTCAGAGACCGCGTGATTCATTTACCCGAGCCGCTTGGCTACCCTAGAGTGCACAAAGTACATCTCTGGCGCCGATTCTGCACTTCTGGCAGTTTTGCTCACTGATTTGATAGATTGGTCGACTGAGAACTGCCTTGCCATTGGTCCACTGTGACCGGCGCCTACTAGCTTAGCTACTCATCTGAGCCATCGGCGAACAAAGAAATAAAACCGACAAAAATAACTGTTAGATTTAACCTTCTCCTTAGTTCACTTCACACTTCAGATTGAATTGGAGTCTTAGACTACTAGCAGTATTATTGAATGATTTCTGCCTCAGCAACAGCACTACTGAACAAAATGAGCAAAAGTGTGCGCCTAATTCAGCTACTGCAACAGGGGACAGAAAAGGGATCACCCAATCAAGCAAGTCTAGGTAGCCTCTCACCCAACCAATCAGAAACTCAACAGCCGGAGACCAGGTAATCCACAGTGACCGAATCGGCTCGATGCTCTGCAGCTGTAGACTCGGGATGATGCTGTCACAATCTTCGCTGTTAGCTAGCAGGTGATGCTCTTAACTTGATGTTCGCTGCTGATGACCGGGGGACTCGTCCTTGATGATGATGGGGGAAGTCGCAATCCGGGGATCAAGAAACGACGGTCGTGCTCCGGGAACCAGAAGTTGCGCGCTGGGCCCGAGCCAAAGTTGAGTCCGAGCGGGCCAAAAACTCCGGTTTAAATAGCCGCCAACTGGACCGCAGTTTGTTATAATGGAACACGTCGATTCTGATTGGCTGAGCCGTTTTGTTAAAATGAGCGCCGAATTTTCTGATTGGCTAAGCTTGTTGCTACCAGAATCACGTGACCGAGAGATCCTATCAGTTCCCACAGGGTCGTAAAAAGATGACAGGTGCGGCCATAAATCACTCAAAATCGCAACAAAATGATTTATGACCTTTCGCGTAGGATTGACAGAAATTAATGAAAAAATATACATTAGAAAGCTCTTATTAAATAGAAAGTGAAGATAATGAAGAGAAATCGCTAATCGCTAATCCCAAAGTACTTTTAGGGGTAAAACGCATAGCTGTCAAAGCTGTCACACGCTTGAGTGAACACGAACAATAGGCTCTGACCTCATAAATCTTGATGGCCTGTCAAAATGATGAGAAAAAAGCTACCGCCCGCATCCTCTCAGACCATCTGGCGCCCGCTTCAACACTGAGTGAGGCGCAGGTGGCTGTCAGACCAACTTTGAAAGCGATGATTTATGACCCAAAAAGCTGCGCCTATGTTATTATGACTACTAGTATGACCAGACATTATATCTAGTATAGATTCTATGAAAATTCGCAGAAAAAGGATAAAAATGCCCATTGCCCACTGTTAGTAGGCAAGTAAGTTTAGAGCCCATGTGCTAGCGCGGGATTTGGGAAAAAGTGCGTCCTCATCAAGTACATTAATGTATTTTTAAAGACAAGGCTAGTTTATTGGCTCTAAATTCTATCTGCATCTTTCCACACGTAAACTTGAGCGTAAAGAAAGACAGTTTCAGTTATCTGAATAACTTGTGCGAATGTATTCATTTATAATATAACAACATAATAGAATAGTACAATAGTACATAATAGAATAGTATAAACTATATGTATAAATAGAAGAAAGCTTCAATCTTAGCTCGTAGCGTCGAATGATTCTCTGTCAGGTAGTACTACAAGTAAATCAAAACGAAAAAAAACGCTCAATTTCAAAGTTCTCTACTCGTAGAAATCTCAGTGCAGTATAGGACGTGCAAAGGCAAGCAAGTCGGAGAGGGTGGCGGGAGCAGAAGCCATGGTTTACTAGGGCGTCGTGCACTTTGAAAAATCCAATATAAAGGCTCTATAAAGATTCTTCTTAAAGCACAAAATGCCACAAAACTGATGAAATGCCACTCAAGATGCTAGGAGTAACTTTTCATATAGACTATAAATTATAGATTAAAGTCGGTCCGAACGAAGCAAAGAAAATTTAGTTAAAATCAGGTTCAGCAGTCACTAATAGCTGACTGAATCAGAGCTTGTTTGGCGCCGCTTGAGCGCCGGCGCCACCAGTCGGCGCCATGGGAATTTCCATTGGCGCCACTTGAGGGCCGGCCCCGCCGCAATAGAAGACTCCGCAGCACTGCCGACCAGCCGCCGGCGCCGCCAAGAAGCTGTCAAAGTCTTCAAACGTAACCAACAGCCGGTCCGGCACAGGTGGCAGAGTTAGCGTGAGTAGCAGGCCGCATAGTAACAGCCCAGCAACCAGCAGGAATGGCAGAAAAGCCAGCCAACTATTGCCAGTCTCGCCAATGTAAAGCAGGAATGGCGCCAGGAGGCTGCCGAGAGAAACTGCCACTCCGATGACGCCGGTGGCCAGATTTCTGGGAATTCGGAGGCGGATTACGGGTGTATCCGTTTGAAACTAAATGCATCACCTGTCAATCATGAAAATAGCTAATAAACACCTGGATAGTCTCGCCTGTCAATCAGGAGAACAGCCTATTATCACCTTTTGAGTCAAACCTGTCAATCAGATGAACAGCCTATTAATCACCTAATGATACACACCTGTAAATTATGAGAACAGCTACCAATCACCTGGAGAGTCACACCTGTCAATCAGGAGAACAGCTACCAATCACCTGGAGAGTCACACCTGTCAATCAGGAGAACAGCTACCAATCACCTGGAGAGTCACACCTGTCAATCAGGAGAACAGCTACCAATCACCTGGAGAGTCACACCTGTCAATCAGGAGAACAGCTACTAAGCACCTAAGGACACACCTGTCAATCATGACCAATAGGGGCACCCGGACACTCACCTGGCAACAGTGGGGAACACCTGGGTGCCATAGATTTGCACCGAATTGTTGGCATTGAGCAGGAAAATTTTCCCAACCTGAGTGGCCACCGTGACAATCAAGCCTAGCTCGGGTCCGGCAGTCTGCACCGCGGCCACAGTTGCCATAGCAACTGCGCCCAGCAGGATGTCGATGCGGATTAGGCGAACAATGCCGAGACGGTCGGCCAGCAGCCAGCCGAGCAGGTAGGAGACGGCGTTGGACACTCCCAGCAGGGCGAAGTTCAAGTAGAAGCTGCCGGAGAGTTTCTCAGCGTTGAACAGGATCGCCGAGTTCGACAGGCCGCTGAACACTCTGCGGCAATGGTGGAGGGGTGGAGGGAAGAGAGGTGACCAGAAGGTGTCTGAAAGTGTCTGCACTTTTGTAAGACAATAACAAGATAGAAAATTTCCGTAGTTAAAGACACCTGCACTCCTATGTCCATACTTTGAGATGGCGAGTGGAGAAAGGAGGGCAAGAGATAAAGTAGTTAAGATTGGGAGATTGGGGAGAGAGGGAGAGAGACAGTAAAAAGGGACCGGGGGAGACCAGGGAGTAAAAGGAGATACCGGGGGAATGGAAGGAGACACCAGAGAGTGGGAGGAGACACCAGAGAGTGGGAGGAGACACCGGAGAGTGGGAGGAGACACCGGAGAGTGGGAGGAGACACCAGAGAGTGGGAGGAGACACCGGAGAGTGGGAGGAGACACCGGAGAGTGGGAGGAGACACCGGAGAGTGGGAGGAGACACCGGAGAGTGGGAGGAGACACCAGAGAGTGGGAGGAGACACCGGAGAGTGGGAGGAGACACCAGAGAGTGGGAGGAGACACCAGAGAGTGGGAGGAGACACCGGAGAGTGGGAGGAGACACCAGAGAGTGGGAGGAGACACCAGAGAGTGGGAGGAGACACCGGAGAGTGGGAGGAGACACCGGAGAGTGGGAGGAGACACCAGAGAGTGGGAGGAGACACCGGAGAGTGGGAGGAGACACCAGAGAGTGGGAGGAGACACCAGAGAGTGGGAGGAGACACCGGAGAGTGGGAGGAGACACCGGAGAGTGGGAGGAGATATTGGCGGAGAAAAACTGGGAGGAGCTACGAGCGTACTGGTGGGAAGAGAGGAGAGGAGAGACACCGGTAGGGAGAGAGACACCGGTAGGGAGAGAGACACCGGTAGGGAGAGAGACACCGGTAGGGAGAGAGACACCGGTAGGGAGAGACACCGGTAGGGAGAGACACCGGTAGGGAGAGACACCGGTAGGGAGAGACACCGGTAGGGAGAGACACCGGTAGGGAGAGAGAGTACCGGTAGGGAGAGAGACACCGGTAGGGAGAGAGACACCGGTAGGGAGAGAGACACCGGTAGGGAGAGAGACACCGGTAGGGAGAGAGAGTACCGGTAAGGAGAGAGACACCGGTGGGGAGAGACACCGGTGGGGAGAGAGACACCGGTAGGGAGAGAGACACCGGTAGGGAGAGATACCGGTAGGGAGAGTGACACCGGTAGGGAGAGAGAGTACCGGTAGGGAGAGAGACACCGGTAGGGAGAGAGACACCGGTAGGGAGAGAGACACCGGTAGGGAGAGAGACACCGGTAGGGAGAGAGACACCGGTAGGGAGAGAGACACCGGTAGGGAGAGAGACACCGGTAGGGAGAGAGACACCGGTAGGGAGAGAGACACCGGTAAGGAGAGAGACACCGGTGGGGAGAGAGACACCGGTAGGGAGAGAGACACCGGTAGGGAGAGAGACACCGGTAAGGAGAGAGACACCGGTGGGGAGAGACACCGGTGGGGAGAGACACCGGTAGGGAGAGAGACACCGGTAGGGAGAGAGACACCGGTAGGGAGAGAGACACCGGTAAGGAGAGAGACACCGGTGGGGAGAGACACCGGTAGGGAGAGAGACACCGGTGGGGAGAGACACCGGTGGGGAGAGACACCGGTGGGGAGAGACGCCGAAAGAAAGATGCCGTTGGGGAGACCAGGAGACAGGAAATCAATGAAAAGGCAAGCCGGGGCATCTCAGCCCCAGCCAGAGACGCGGCCTCACAGCAGCAGAAAGTTGGTGGTGATGAACCGAAGCCGCGGCAGTTTCGCCACCAGGCCAAGCGCCGCCGCTTTCGATTTGGACGACGACTTCGACTCGTCGACTTCCAGGCTGTCGATGTCGGCCTGGGTGGCGCTGCCGCCGTTGATCCGGTTGGCTCGGGCCGCGTACTGCCGCAGCTGCGACAGCCGGCCAGGCTGACTGGCCAGCCACACCGGCGACTCAGCGATGAAGCTGCATTCGGGATGGGAGAATCAAAACTGGAAAAAATTCTGTCGGCTTACTATGCGCGTTTGATGCGGCGCAATTCTACTGCTACTGATAATGGATATGTGAAACTATTTTTCAGCTCGCTCAACACGAAATTCATGCAAAAACCTTTGCACGCTACTATACTGACAGTAATAAGTAGGCCTGCACGCGGCAGCGAGAGCCTCACAAGAAAATGACAATTAGCAGCAGCTGCGGTGCCACCGACACCAGGATGAGACGCCGCCAGTCGCGCAGCCAGTAGGCCAGGCCGGCTATCAGCAACTGGGGAGGGAAGTTCAGGGGATTCTCAGCCATTTCTCCACTCGACAGGTGGGAGAGATTACAACGAGAATTGAGAGATTAGATACAAATGTAGCATACATTGTCGGAAACGATAGGAGAGATTAGAGAGGGATATTAGAGGTTAGATAGAGATAAAAGAGATTAGGTAGCGACATGAGAGGTTAGTTTAGAGACATTAGAGATTAGAGGGAGACATGAGAGATTAGATAGAGGCATTAGAGATTAGATAGAGACATTTGAGGGACACATGAGAGATTGCAGGGAGACATGAGATATTCCAGGGAGACATGAGAGATTAGAGGGACACATGAGAGATTAGAGGGACACATGGGAGATTAGAGGGAGACATGGGAGATTAGAGGGACACATGGGAGATTAGAGGGAGACATGAGAGATTAGATACAGATAGTAGAGATCGGATAGCTACAAATCGCGCTCCTGATTGTACATATTGAATCGTCGCAATTCGCAAAGCGGTCACCTGACTGGCTGGCCGCAGCATGTTCCGCAGGTAGGCTAGCGAGTTTCGATGCTGCCTGTCAACGCCTTCGATGGCTGAAATGAAAATCATTAAAAATGGACTGTAAAAAATTTTAAGTGAAAGAACGAGTAGAAGTTATACGAGTATACTGTGGATAAAATTAGTATTTGAGAATTTTAATGATAAGAGAGATTGGGAATAGTTCGGAGAAAGATAGATCAGATATAGATCAGATATAGATCAGATTTAGATTAGATATAGTTCAGATATAGATCAGATATAGATTAGATATAGATCAGATATAGATTAGATATAGATTAGATATAGATCAGATATAGATTAGATATAGATCAGATATACATCAGATATAGATCAGATATAGATTAGATATAGATTAGATATAGATTATATATAGATTAGATATAGATCAGATATAGATTAGATATAGATTAGATATAGATCAGATATAGATTAGATATAGATTAGATATAGATCAGATATAGATTAGATATAGATTAGATATAGATCAGATATAGATTAGATATAGATCAGATATAGATCAGATATAGATTAGATATAGTTCAGATATAGATTAGATATAGTTCAGATATAGATCAGATATAGATCAGACTAGCAATCTACGCCCCCCGTTGGGGAGCCAAAGAAATGCAATACACGTATTTTTAATAAGCTACATGTAGCCTTGAAATCTTAAAAAATCTCCTGTCAAAATTCTAACCCTAACCAAAACCCTAAATTCAATATTTTGTCCATGAGTTTTTGCATGATCGATGCTTCTATGATTTTTGGCATGACGCTTCCATTGTTTTTGCATGACGCTTCCATTATTTTTGCATGATGCTTCCATGATAAACATTTTTAATAAGCTAAATGAGCCAAGTTTTAAGCTACCCTAACCCTAACCCTAACCCGAATCTTAACGCAATAACCCTGAACCTAACCCTAAACCTAAACCCTAATACCAACCCTAACACTAAACCTACAGCCTGACATCTGCATAAGTTTGTGAAGAGCTAGTAGTATTTTTTAGCTTAGTATCTTAGCGTTAGGGAGCCAAAAATACAGTACAAGTTTTGTAATAAACTACATGTAGCATCTCTTTGCAATATACCTCAGAAGTCCCTTGTAAGCCTTGAAATGTCAGTAATTCCCCCCACAAGCTTTAACAAATCAACTCCCCCCTTGACATCTCAGCGATGCCCCAAATAAGCCTTGAAGTCTAAAAAAATCTGTCAACCTTCTAACCCTAACCCTAGCCTAACCCTAACCCTAACCCTAGCCTAACCCTAACCCTAACCCTAACCCTAACCTAACCCTAAAGCATTGAAATTTCAGTAATTCTGAGTCATTATAGCACTACTACAGCGTTATAGCGATTCCCTCGTAGGGATTCCCAAATGAATCTCTTCGCTTCGACATGAAGCTTCTTTTATTTTTTACATTATGCTTTTTCTATCAGTGAGCCCTGAGGAGCCAACAAAAATTGTAATAAAAAGTTTTCATTAAACTACATGTAGCTTCTGACTTTAGCCTTGAAATCTCATTTATACCCCCGTGAGCCTTGACATCTCAGCTATTCCCCCGTAAGCCTTGACATGTCAGCGATGCCCCCCATAAATCTTGAAATCTAAAAAAATCCCCTGTTAACCTTGAAACCCGATAAAATATAACCCTCAACCCACACCTGACCTAAACCTAACTTTAACCCAACCTAAAGCCTTGAAATCTCAGCAATTCTTCTCCCCTAAGCCTTGACATTTTAGTGATTCCTTCTTTAAGAATCACAGCACTATAACGATTTCCACCAAGCTTTGACATCGTAGCAATTCCCAAATGAATCTTTTAACTTCGACATGACTTTTCTTATATGTATACATAGTGCTACTTTTATTTTTTACATGACTCTGCTTCTATCAGCGCCCCCCCTGTGGCGAGCCAACAATGAATGTAATAAAAATTGAGTAAAGTACATGAACTTTGAAGTAGCTTCTGACTTTTGCTTTGACATCTCAGAAACCCCCCCCACCTGTAATCTCAGTTATTCTCTGTGAGCCTTGACGTCTCAGTAATTCTCCCCAGCACAGCACTGTACTATAGCTTCATTTAATTTTTATATGACACCTTTCATGTCTGACATGGCGCTTCTTTTGATTTTTACATGACGCTTCTTTTATTCTTCCATTATTCTTCTTAATTTTTTAAATGACACTTTCATTAGTTTTTATATGAGGCTTCTATGATTGTTTGCATGACGCTTCTATGATTTTACCATGACGCTTCTATTATTGTTTGCATGACGCTTCTATGATTTTTACATGACGCAACTATGATTTTTTAAATGACGCTTTTATGATTTTTTACATGACGCTTTTATGATTTTTTACATGACGCTTCTATGCTTGTTTACATGACGCTTCTATGATTTTTACATGACGCTTCTATGATTGTTTACATGACGCTTCTATGATTTTTTACATGACGCTTCTATGATTGTTTACATGACGCTTCTATGATTGTTTACATGACTCTTCTATGATTGTTTACATGACGCTTCTATGATTGTTTACATGACGCTTCTATGATTGTTTACATGACGCTTCTATGATTTTTTACATGACGCTTCTATGATTGTTTACATGACGCTTCTATGATTGTTTACATGACGCTTCTATGATTTTTTACATGACGCTTCTATGATTGTTTACATGACGCTTCTATGATTGTTTACATGACGCTTCTATGCTTGTTTACATGACGCTTCTATGGTTTTTTTATGACGCTTCTATGATTGTTTACATGACGCTTCTATGGTTTTTTAATGACGCTTCTATGATTGTTTACATGACGCTTCTATGATTGTTTACATGACGCTTCTTTGATTTTTACATGACGCTTCTATGCTTGTTTACATGACGCTTCTATGATTTTTTACATGACGCTTCTATGATTTTTACATGACGCTTCTATGATTGTTTACATGACGCTTCTATGATTGTTTACATGACGCTTCTATGATTGTTTACATGACGCTTCTATGATTTTTACATGACGCTTCTATGCTTGTTTACATGACGCTTCTATGATTGTTTACATGACGCTTCTATGATTGTTTACATGACGCTTCTATGCTTGTTTACATGACGCTTCTATGGTTTTTTTATGACGCTTCTATGATTGTTTACATGACGCTTCTATGGTTTTTTTATGACGCTTCTATGATTGTTTACATGACGCTTCTATGATTGTTTACATGACGCTTCTTTGATTTTTACATGACGCTTCTATGCTTGTTTACATGACGCTTCTATGATTTTTTTACATGACGCTTCTATGATTTTTACATGACGCTTCTATGATTGTTTACATGACGCTTCTATGATTGTTTACATGACGCTTCTATGATTGTTTACATGACGCTTCTATGATTGTTTACATGACGCTTCTATGCTTGTTTACATGACGCTTCTATGGTTTTTTTATGACGCTTCTATGATTGTTTACATGACGCTTCTATGATTTTTTACATGACGCTTTTATGCTTTTTTTACATGACGCTTCTATGATTTTTTCATGACGCTTCTATGATTGTTTACATGACGCTTCTATGATTGTTTACATGACGCTTCTATGATTTTTTACATGACGCTTCTATGATTTTTACATGACGCTTCTATGATTGTTTACATGACGCTTCTATGATTTTTTCATGACGCTTCTATGATTTTTGCATGACGCTTCCATGATTTTTTACATGACGCATTAATGGTTTTTTCATGTCACTTCAATGATTTTTTCATGACGCTTCTATGATTTTTTACATTACGCTTCTATGATTTTTTCATGTCACTTCGATGATTTTTTATGACGCTTCTATGATTTTTTATGACGCTATTTTGACTTTTACATGACGCTTCTATGATTGTTTACATGACGCTTCTATGATTTTTTAAATGACGCTACTATGATTGTCTGCATGACGCTTCTATGATTGTTTACATGACGCTACTATGATTGTTTGCATGACGCTTCTATGATTTTTAATGACGCTACTATGATTGTTTACATGACGGTTCTATGATTTTTACATGACGCTTCTATGATTTTTTCATGACGCTTCTATGATTTTTGCATGACGCTTCTATGATTATTACATGACGCTTTTATTATTTTTTCATGACGCTTCTATGATTTTTTCATGACGCTTCTATGATTTTTTATGACGCTTTTTTTGACTTTTACATGACGCTTCTATGATTGTTTGCATGACGCTTCTATGATTGTTTACATGACGCTTCTATGATTTTTTCATGACGCTTCTATGATTTTTACATGACGCTTCTATGATTGTTTGCATGACGCTTCTATGATTGTTTACATGACGCTTCTATGATTTTTTCATGACGCTTCTATGATTTTTTACATGACGCTTCTATGATTGTTTACATGACGCTTCTATGATTTTTTACATTACACTTCCATGATTTTTATATAACGCTTTTACGATTTTTACATGGCGATTCTATGATTGTTTACATGACGCTTCTATGATTTTTTACATGACGCTTCTATGATTTTTTCATGACGCTTCTATGATTTTTTACATGACGCTTCTATGATTGTTTACATGACGCTTCTATGATTTTTTACATTACGCTTCTATGATTTTTATATAACGCTTTTACGATTTTTTACATGGCGCTTCTATGATTGTTTACATGACACTTCTATGATTTTTTACATGACGCTTCTTTTTAAAAAGTCTTTTAGTTTTCCTGAAGTTGAAAAGCTTTAATTAAAAAAATTATACTCTATGAAAATTCGAACCATCGTCGCTGCATTTGGCAGTTCAGCTTGTTCACCTCTAGGCTAGCTCTCATCGTTTTGATAACATCAAATTTTGCACTTATATAATTCAACACTTTAAAATCCAAGCATAGAGTAAATCACACGAGGCAGTTATGACATAATCAGTTTCTCAGTCAGTCAGTATCAGTTAACAATATGGTTACGCAATTTAAATCAAGTCTGGTGCTACGCTTCCACACTACATTTTCAATTCAAGTCGGAGTTACAATTCAGTGATGATGCAATCTATTTCAGAATCAGAATTCAACCAGTCAGTTTTTTCTCTAGCATTATTACAATGCATTTCAAGTCGAAAAGTTTGCTTGACCTTTGCAAAAAAGCATGTTTTTCGAATATTTAATCGCTTTAACATGGAGCAATTTCTTAGCCACGATGCATGTACCGTCACGGGAAAATTTCTGATCGAACAGTGCAAGTTCGAAGAAAATCGGTCCAGCCATTTTTTCTCTAATCGATTGCGTACAAACAAGCAAGATTTTCATTTTTAGTATATAGGATTTTGGCGAAAACGCGATCAAAATCGGTGAAGAATTGCAATCTCTAGAGCGTTATGGACAAGCATACAAACAAACCTTAGAGATTTAGTATATTTAGATATAAAACCAGATATAGATCAGATATAGATCAGATATAGATCAGATATAGATCAGATATAGATTAGATATAGATCAGATATAGATTAGATATAGATTAGATATAGATCAGATATAGATCAGATATAGATTAGATATCGATCAGATACAGACCAGGTGTAACCAAAAATCCAGGACAAACAAATAGGAACCAATAGAACCGACAACTGATGTTTAACTGGTTCATAAAGTTATCTCTTCTGACTATATTTCCCTGCCCAGAATACCTAGCGGGTCACTCACTCAGACACAGCGCGACAAGCAACAATCCTTTGACAAGGAAGGTGCGGACAAACAGCACTGCGGCAAACATGTGCACGCTGACTGAGAACGATGCTGTCACACTGACCAGCAGCATCAGGGTTGAACCGGCTATGAAGGCTGTGCGACGGCCGAACCTGGGCTTAGCGTTGGTTGATTGGATGATTGATTGATTGATTGACTGGTTGGTTGATTGATTGATTGATTGATTGATTGATTGATTGATTGATTGATGTTTTGATTGATTGGTTGATTGATTGGTTGATTGACTGATTGATTGGTGTGTTGATTAATTGATTGGTTTATTGACTGATTGATTGATTGACTGCTTGATTGGTGGGTTGATTTGTTAATTTGTTGATTGATTGATTTGGATGTCAGGGTGCCACAACTTTGAAGAATATTTTGTGCTAAGTTTGCGACAATTTCATCCTGCTATTGTCAATAACAAGTCAGTAAACACGGGATGCATATGACAATTAAGCAGACCTATCCGACAATTGGCCGAAAGCGATGCCGCCAATGAATGGGCCAACAAAGGTCAGACTCTTGACAACGGTGGCCACTATGGACTGCTCGCAGACCAGATCGAACTGCGGGTCGTGGTAGCGAATCTATTAAATATTGCGGGGGCTTCTGCTGCCTTGGGGAATTTCTCCATCCATCCAGAGCTTGGGGGAATTTCTCGTCTCCAATAGGGAGCATCTCACTATCTAGAGCTTGGGGGAATTTCTCGTCTCCAATAGAGAGCATCTCACTATCTAGAGCTTGGGGGAATTTCTCGTCTCCAATAGAGAGCATCTCACTATCTAGAGCTTGGGGGAATTTCTCGTCTCCAATAGAGAGCATCTCACTATCTAGAGCTTGGGGGAATTTCTCGTCTCCAATAGAGAGCATCTCACTATCCAGAGCTTGGGGGAATTTCTCGTCTCCAATAGGGAGCATCTCACTATCTAGAGCTTGGGGGAATTTCTCGTCTCCAATAGAGAGCATCTCACTATCCAGAGCTTGGGGGAATTTCTCGTCTCCAATAGGGAGCATCTCACTATCTAGAGCTTGGGGGAATTTCTCGTCTCCAATAGAGAGCATCTCACTATCTAGAGCTTGGGGGAATTTCTCGTCTCCAATAGAGAGCATCTCACTATCTAGAGCTTGGGGGAATTTCTCGTCTCCAATAGAGAGCATCTCACTATCTAGAGCTTGGGGGAATTTCTCGTCTCCAATAGAGAGCATCTCACTATCCAGAGCTTGGGGGAATTTCTCGTCTCCAATAGGGAGCATCTCACAATCTGGAGCTTGGGGGAATTTCTTCTCTTGTATTAGAGAACTTCTTAGGTTTGTAGAATTAATCACCTCAAAGGAAGAGTACAGAGAATTAATCACCTCAAAGGAAGAGTACAGAGAATTAATCACCTCAAAGGAAGAGTACAGAGAATTAATCACCTCAAAGGAAGAGTACAGAGAATTAATCACCTCAAAGGAAGAGTACAGAGAATTAATCACCTCAAAGGAAGAGTACAGAGAATTAATCGCCTCAAAAATAGTTAATACGGATACTTTCGATTTTTAAGAGTTCCACTCAAAGCAAACATTAACCCGGCCTATATAGCCACCTCGGTCACCACCGTGGCGCCGAACTCATTGCCAAAGCGACGTCCATCGAGGCAGTCTTCGACGCCGAGCGCCCGGCAGGCGTAGGTCAGTCCGGCGCCACCGTCCGCCGGCTGCAGGCAGGCCTCCGACAAGTTCAACACCAGCCTGCTGCACGCACTGCCGGGCTCCAGAGCAGCGGACTCCAGCTCAGCTTGAGTAGTGTAATTCGGTGACTGACGCAGGTAGTTCACAGTGTCATTGTCCAGCAGGCAGCGGTGGCCGGGCGTGCTGACCAGGAAGAACAAGTCCAACTGGTTCATGCCGATGAACATGATCGGCACCACGACCAGGCCGAACTGAATTCTTTGAAATCGGCCAAAACCGCCGATTTTCGCTAGCAGCTCGTCGAACTTCATTTGCCTGCACCGTTGGGTTGCTGAGGGCTTTCGCTCCTGCTGCGGTCTGCGAGAACTTTAATTAAAACTAGTGCTTAAAATTTTGGACACTTGCAGATCTTTTCGTCTCTTGTGAACAAATCTATCGGCGCCTTATCGCTAGAAAAATTTAATAAGGTATTTTTGTGCAAATCTCTAAAGTTCACTGAGAGCCCAGTTTTGGCCTTCTTGTGTACAGAGAACACATTTGCGGGGCATTGAGATTCTTGCTCACTCTGCCGTAACCAGATCAATTTCAGAAATTCAGAAATCAATTTTGAGCGTCAGACTGTTTATTCTCTTCACCCCAGCCCCTTCCCCCAGCCCCTTCACCCCAGCCCCTTCCCCCAGCCCCTTCATCCCAGCCCCTTCACCCCAGCCCCTTCACCCCAGCCCCTTCACCCCAGCCCCTTAACCCGAGCCCCTTCACCCCAGCCCCTTCACTCCAGCTCCTTCACCCCAGCCCCATCACCCCCAAGCCCTTCAACCCAGCCCCAAGTCACTTAAGCCCCCTCACCCCAGCCCCTTCACCCCAGCCCCTTCACCCCAGCCCCTTCACCCCCAGCCCCTTCACCCCCAAGCCCTTCAACCCAGCCTCAAGTCACTTAAGCCCCCTCACCCCAGCCCCTTCACCCCAGCTCCTTCACCCCAGCCCCTTCACCCCAGCCCCTTCACCCCAGCCCCTTAACCCGAGCCCCTTCACCCCAGCTCCTTCACTCCAGCTCCTTCACCCCAGCCACATCACCCCCAAGCCCTTCAACCCAGCCCCAAGTCACTTAAGCCCCCTCACCCCAGCCCCTTCACCCCCAGCCCCTTCACCCCCAAGCCCTTCAACCCAGCCCCTTCACCCCAGCTCCTTCACCCCAGCCCCTTCACCCCAGCTCCTTCACCCCAGCCCCTTCACCCCAGTTCCTTCACCCAGCCCCTTCACCCAGCCCCTTCACCCCAGCCCCTTCACCTCAGCCCCTTCACCCCAGCCCCTTCACCCCAGCCCCTTCACCCGAGCCCCTTCACCCCAGCCCCTTCACCCCAGCCTCTTCACCCGAGCCCCTTCACCCCAGCCCCTTCACCCCAGCCCCTTCACCCCAGCCCCTTAACCCGAGCCCTTCACCCCAGCCCCTTCACCCGAGCCCCTTCACCCCAGCTCCTTCACCCCAGCCCCATCATCCCAGCCCCTTCACCCCCAAGCCCTTCAACCCAGCCCCAAGTCACTTAAGCCCCCTCACCCCAGCCCCTTCACCCCAGCCCCTTCACGCCAGCCCCTTCACCCGAGCCCCTTCACCCCAGCCCCTTCACCCCAGCCTCTTCACCCGAGCCCCTTCACCCGAGCCCCTTCACCCCAGCCCCTTCACCCCAGCCTCTTCACCCGAGCCCCTTCACCCCAGCCCCTTCACCCCAGCCCCACTCACCGCAACCTTATAATTTTCTATATTTAAAAACTAAGAGGAATACAAAATGTTCTACTTAAAGCAAATTTCTTTGGAGAAGTCACTAGTACGAGTCTCGTCGATAATTATATTTATATCGAATTTAATACAGACAAAAAATTCAAATAAATACGGTTAAGAAAACTTTAATTCAGTAAAAAAGTTAATATTTTGACTAAATAGTACAAAAAAAGAGCATATTTTTGGTTCTGCGTTAAATAAATGGGCAGGGAGAGTTAAAAAAGAAAAGCCAGAGAGAATTCACATAGCTAATCGGAGTCGATATTTGTTGTTATGCTTAAATATGAAATATTACTGCCAGATATCATTCAGAAAGCGTATTTACTCAATGAAACATCTTCGTGCTATTGTTCTGTGCGCATAAAACGTAGATAAAGTAAAATACCAGGATTAAGTGATTAAAAGTACAAAGGAACGCTGGGGCACCGCACACCACGAGTTGAAATAAGCGATGAAAACTTTGCTGAAAAATAAAGCAAAAATACACTAATTGATCGAAACTGACTACTTAAGCAGCGAGTCAGTTGATTAGTAGTACGAATCGCTTGTTCTAGAAATGAAAAACTGTTTAACCTAAAACTGTTAGAATTATTAAAATTTTTGGCAAAGATGACTGACAATTGGAAATAAAATCTAGAAAAAAAGTTAACAGATCACTAACAGTAGGATTATTAATTTTCAACAGTCATTGACAAAGCAGTTTGTTATTTCAATAGCATTCGAGCTGCAAGAGAAAATTCAGGTGGATTGCATTCTGTCCAACTCTTTCTGCTCTTTGCTTTTATTTCGCTCCTCGAACTTCACCCGGTTTTTGATGATCCGCTCGATCACGCTATAGGCGGTCATGTCGTTGCCGCTGTCCACTTCGCGGTACAGCCCGAGCCGCTTCGCCTCGGAGTAGGGGTCGCTGCCGTCTGGGCACGGCTTCACGGGCGTGCGGACTCCATGGATCACGTAGTCCACCTGCGGCGGGTGAGATTGTGTTAGACACTTGCTAGACAGGACATGTCTCAGTGTGAGATTATGTTGGACACTTGCTAGACAGGACATGTCTCAGTGTGAGATTATGTTGGACACTTGCTAGACAGGACATGTCTCAGTGTGAGATTGTGTTGGACACTTGCTAGATAGGACATGTCTCAGTGTGAGATTGTGTTAGACACTTGTTAGATAGGACATGTCTCAGTGTGAGATTGTGTTAGACACTTGCTAGATAGGACATGTTTCACAGAGAGATTATGTTAGACACTTGCTAGATAGGACATGTCTCAGTGTGAGATTATGTTGGACACTTGCTAGATAGGACATGTCTCAGTGTGAGATTATGTTGGACACTTGCTAGATAGGACATGTCTCAGTGTGAGATGACACTTGTTAGATAGGACATGTCTCAGTGTGAGATTATGTTGGACACTTGCTAGATAGGACATGTCTCAGTGTGAGATTATGTTGGACACTTGCTAGACAGGACATTTCTCAGGGTGAGATTATGTTAGACACTTGCTAGATAGGACATGTCTCAGTGTGAGATTGTGTTAGACACTTGCTAGACAGGACATTTCTCAGGGTGAGATTATGTTAGACACTTGCTAGATAGGACATGTCTCAGTGTGAGATTGTGTTAGACACTTGTCAGATAAATGATTACAGCAATCCACGGTTTAAAAAAAAACAAAAAAATATTTTCTAAGGTGTCAGGTGATCTGTTGAGAACTTTTTAGTGCACATGAGCTTCGACAATAACTCAAGATAAAAACAGAAACGGGAAATTTGCGCTGCTGCATACCTTCAGGTGTTTCATGAGCTGCTCGCTAATCTTGAAGGGGGCATCGATGACCACATTGGACACGTACTGCGGGGCCAAGCGAGTTTTTGAAAGGTAAACCGCTCAGATAAAATGCTGTGTAAAAATTCTATGTAGAGATAAGAGGCCTATTAAAATGTCAAGCCTAAATTTAACTAAAGGCCAAAAGGCAGTAGCTGAACTAATGACTGGGGCAGTGGCTGAGCAAAGGACTGGAGGAGTGGCTGAGCAAAGGACTGGGGCAGTGGCTGAGCAAAGGACTGGGGCAGTGGCTGAGCAAAGGACTGGGGAGTGGCTGAGCAAAGGACTGGGGCAGTGGCTGAGCAAAGGACTGGGGCAGTGGCTGAGCAAAGGACTGGGGGAGTGGCTGAGCAAAGGACTGGGGCAGTGGCTGAGCAAAGGACTGGGGAGTGGCTGAGCAAAGGACTGGGGCAGTGGCTGAGCAAAGGAATGGGGGGCAGTGGCTGAGCAAAGGACTGGGGAGTGGCTGGGGCAGTGGCTGAGCGAAAGACTGGGGGCTCATAAAGGACTCACTCTGCAGGCGAGGACGGAGAGCACTCTCTCGAACATGGTCATGATTGGGTAGTTGTAGCCCCTGTACCAGTTCACTATTTGATCCGAGTGAATGCCAATAATCACGTAAGTGGCCATTGAGTAGCACTTTTCCAGAAAGTCGATGTGGCCAACATCTGCAATATAATTGAATGAACCAAATAAGATTACTCGCTGAGCACAGACTGAGCACAGACAAACACGCCAATACTGTACGCAGGCACGCACTCATACACACGCTTATACAAGGTGTACAACGGTCCATCGTCAGCACGTACACTCTCTGTGCCTTTGGGGGTTAGCCTTCATGGCTGTATATCGCACGACAACTCGCCGCCCCCACCCCACATCAGACGCAACTCACGGAATAGATCAAAGGCGCCGCCCCCCCCCCCTACCCACAGCGGACGCAACTCACGGAATAGATCAAAGGCACCGCCCACCCACTCCACATCAGACGCAACTCACGGAATAGATCAAAGGCACCGCCCACCCAATCCACATCAGACGCAACTCACGGAATAGATCAAAGGCACCGCCCACCCACTCCACATCAGACGCAACTCACGGAATAGATCAAAGGCGCCGCCCCCCCCCGTACCCACAGCAGACGCAACTCACGGAATAGATCAAAGGCATCGCCCACCCACTCCACAGCAGACGCAACTCACGGAATAGATCAAAGGCGCCGCCCACCCACTCCACATCAGACGCAACTCACGGAATAGATCAAAGGCGCCGCCCACCCACTCCACATCAGACGCAACTCACGGAATAGATCAAAGGCGCCGCCCACCCACTCCACATCAGACGCAACTCACGGAATAGATCAAAAGCGCCGCCCCCCCCCTACCCACAGCGGACGCAACTCACGGAATAGATCAAAGGCATCGCCCACCCACTCCACAGCAGACGCAACTCACGGAATAGATCAAAGGCGCCGCCCCCCGTACCCACAGCAGACGCAACTCACGGAGTAGATCAAAAGCGCCGCCCCCCTACCCACATCAGACGCAACTCACGGAATAGATCAAAGGCGCCGCCCCCCCCCCGTACCCACAGCAGACGCAACTCACGGAATAGATCAAAAGCGCCGCCCCCCCGTACCCACAGCAGACGCAACTCACGGAATATATCAAAAGCGCCGCCCCCCCCCTACCCACAGCAGACGCAACTCACGGAATAGATCAAAAGCGCCGCCCCCCTACCCACAGCAGACGCAACTCACGGAATAGATCAAAGGCGCCGCCCCCCCCGTACCCACATCAGACGCAACTCACGGAATAGATCAAAGGCGCCGCTCCCCCGTACCCACAGCAGACGCAACTCACGGAATAGATCAAAAGCGCCGCCCTCCCTACCCACAGCAGACGCAACTCACGGAATAGATCAAAAGCGCCGCTCCCTCTACCCACAGCAGACGCAACTCACGGAATAGATCAAAGGCGCCGCACACGAAGGCAATTTTCTCGCCAGGCTCAGGCGCCCGGCCAGTGGAGAACTCCTTCAGTTGCTGAGTGGTTGGCACGAACTGACAGGTAGCGGTGTAGGGACTGCGCGATGTTGCCGCCTGTAAAAAACGGGACACGCAGTTAATGTAAATTGGCGATAAAGACTGTCGGTATAAATAATTCTAGAATAAAAAATAGAATTTAATTAAATTATTTACAAACAGACTGCCGAATCGAAAATAGAAATCGGAAATCACCAACAACTGTTGAGGGAGCGAACGAAAAACGTTTGAACAGTAATTTTGAATTTTCATTAATTAGTTTCCATAAGCTGTTTGTTAATACATCTTTTAGTTTCGTATATACTCGTATCAAAACGATTTTTTTCGCGAAAAATTCTAGACATACGAAACAATAACAATGTTAAATTATAATATGTTCGTAGCTTTCCGAATAAACTGGTCGAAAACTCCGAAACCTATGCTATGAAGTTAAACAATAATTCAGTTTTAAAAAGGCATATTGCTTTGAATAACAATTAGCAAACTTTCGTCGTTTTTTATATAAACGCTCTAAAGATGGACTAACGAAAACAGTTGAAATCAAGTAGCCCAAGTTACATGGTCTCCAGATTGAGTCTAAAAATATTGAAAACAACACACAAATTACTAAATAGCCTAAAACTGCTCATTTTGTAGTTGTGAGCTATTCTAACGTTTATGGTCCTAGTGTTAGACATTAAGTGACGCCGTGTGATCGGTATTGTCTGCCGTGTGATCGACATTGTCTGCTGTGTGATCGACATTGTCTGCCGTGTGATCGACATTGTCTGCCGTGTGATCGACATTGTCTGCTGTGTGATCGACATTGTCTGCTGTGTGATCGACATTGTCTGCCGTGTGATCGGGATTGTCTGCCGTGTGATCGACATTGTCTGCCGTGTGATCGACATTGTCTGCCGTGTGATCGACATTGTCTGCTGTGTGATCGACATTGTCTGCCGTGTGATCGACATTGTCTGCCGTGTGATCAGGATTGTCTGCCGTGCGATCGACATTGTCTGCCGTGTGATCGACATTGTCTGCTGTGTGATCGACATTGTCTGCTGTGTGATCGACATTGTCTGCCGTGTGATCGACATTGTCTGCTGTGTGATCGACATTGTCTGCTGTGTGATCGACATTGTCTGCTGTGTGATCGGATTGTCTGCTGTGTGATCGGATTGTCTGCTGTGTGATCGACATTGTCTGCCATGTGATCGACATTGTCTGCCGTGTGATCGACATTGTCTGCTGTGTGATCGACATTGTCTGCTGTGTGATCGACATTGTCTGCTGTGTGATCGGGATTGTCTGCTGTGTGATCGACATTGTCTGCCGTGTGATCGACATTGTCTGCCGTGTGATCGACATTGTCTGCCGTGTGATCGACATTGTCTGCTGTGTGATCGACATTGTCTGCCGTTTGATCGGGATTGTCTGCCGTGTGATCGGGATTGTCTGCTGTCTGAGTGGGACTGTGTCACGTGATCAGAATCGCAGGTCAAGCAATCCGGATTGTTTGCCCACCTGATTAAGGCACTACCGAATGGAACGATGCAATTTAGACTAATTTCTAAACTCCTGGTCAGTCGATAAGAGGCCTGAATCAACTCACGGTGGCCATCTGATCAAAGGTGGCCCGCTCAGAGTCACCAACTGTGACATTGGCGGAGTGATGGGACCGCGTGGCCAGCAGCATGCGGCCAACCAAGTCGGTGGTTGACACTCCCTCGGTGCGCTTGAACTCCCTGACGGTAAGGGATGGTGGATAGGGATGAGTCTCATTGATGATTTTTATACGGGTTTTAATTCACTTTGGTGTAAGCACACTCTTACAGTTCGAGTTGGCCCTCATGAACGAGCTCCGGATTAATCCGGCCTCTCAAGGAGTCGAACAGGGGGTCATTTGGCCTTTACATATTGAGCTAAAGGGCCTCAACAAGCAAACTTGAATCGTAAAAATTATGGCAAAAATACCTGACTCACATTAACGAATTCGCAATTAAATTAGACTCGAATTTACAACTTACAATCCTCAAACTTCACAGTCCCCACAATTCACAATCCCTAAACTTCAGAACCTCCAAAGTTCACAACCCAAGCTTCACAATCCCCAAAATTCACAACCGCAAGCTTCACAACCATTGAAATTCACAACCTCCAAAATTCACAACCGCAAGCTTCACAACCATTGAAATTCACAACCTCCAAAATTCATAACCCAAAGCTTCACAACCCTCAAAATTCATAATCTCCAAAAATTTACAACATTCAAAATTCACAACCTCCAAAATTCACAACTCCAAGCTTCACAAACCCCCAAGCTTCACAAACCCCCAAGCTTCACAACCTCCAAAATTCACAACCTCCAAAATTCACAACTCCAAGCTTCACAAACCCCCAAGCTTCACAACCTCCAAAATTCACAACCTCCAAAATTCACAACTCCAAGCTTCACAAACCCCCAAGCTTCACAACCTCCAAAATTCACAACTCTAAGCTTCACAAACCCCCAAGCTTCACAAACCCCCAAGCTTCACAACCTCCAAAATTCACAACCTCCAAAATTCACAACTCCAAGCTTCACAAACCCCCAAGCTTCACAACCTCCAAAATTCACAACTCTAAGCTTCACAAACCCCCAAGCTTCACAACCTCCAAAATTCACAACCCCAAGCTTCACAACCCCAAGCTTCACAAACCCTCAAGCTTCACAACCTCCAAAATTCACAACCCCAAGCTTCACAACTCCAAGCTTCACAAACCCCCAAGCTTCACAACCTCCAAAATTCACAACCCCAAGCTTCACAAACCCTCAAGCTTCACAACCTCCAAAATTCACAACCCCAAGCTTCACAAACCCTCAAGCTTCACAACCTCCAAAATTCACAACTCCAAGCTTCACAAACCCCCAAGCTTTCACAATCTCCGAAATTCACAACTCCAAGCTTCACAAACCCCCAAGCTTCACATTTTTTATTAGAAACAGGGGGTTGTGTGCACCCTGGCGCACTTTAAGCGACATAGGCACACAACCGGCGAGAGGCATTACTGCCCATTCCGCCGACTCCCCTGAGCAGGCAGACAAGCGCGCGGATACGTACGCAGTCACACACTCACACAGGAGTGTACAGCGGCCCTAACTTTATATTATCGTTAGGCATGTACACTTCACTGCGCCTTGGGGGGTTGGCTCTCAAGGCCGTTAATTGCACGAGCAGAGCCAAGTCGAGATTCCAATTCAGCCCCAAATTAATGTGACTGCACTTGGAATCGAGCCTGGGTCGCTGGCACACCAGAGCAGCTGCGCTACCGCTGGGCTACGGCCCCCCCAAGCTTCACAACCTCCAAAATTCACAACTCCAAGCTTCACAAACCCCCAAGCTTCACAACCTCCAAAATTTACAACTCCAAGCTTCACAAACCTCCAAGCTTCACAACCTCCAAAATTCACAACCCCAAGCTTCACAACCCCCAAGCTTCACAAACTCCAAAATTCACAAACTCCAAAATTAACAACCTCCAAAATTTACAACGCCAAGCTTCACAAACCCCCAAGCTTCACAACCTCCAAAATTCACAACTCCAAGCTTCACAAACCCCAAGCTTCACAACCTCCAAAATTCACAACTCCAAGCTTCACAGACCCCCAAGCTTCACAACCTCCAAAATTCACAACTCCAAGCTTCACAAACCCCAAGCTTCACAACCTCCAAAATTCACAACTCCAAGCTTCACAACCTCCAAGCTTCACAACTCCAAGCTTCACAAACCCCCAAGCTTCACAACCTCCAAAATTCACAACTCCAAGCTTCACAAACCCCCAAGCTTCACAACCTCCAAAATTCACAACTCCAAGCTTCACAACCTCCAAGCTTCACAACTCCAAGCTTCACAAACCCCCAAGCTTCAAAACCTCCAAGCTTCACAACTCCAAGCTTCACAAACCCCCAAGCTTCACAACCTCCAAAATTCACAACTCCAAGCTTCACAAACCCCCAAGCTTCACAACCTCCAAAATTCACAACTCCAAGCTTCACAACCTCCAAGCTTCACAACTCCAAGCTTCACAAACCCCCAAGCTTCACAACCTCCAAAATTCACAACTCCAAGCTTCACAAACCCCCAAGCTTCACAACCTCCAAAATTCACAACTCCAAGCTTCACAAACCCCCAAGCTTCACAACCTCTAAAATTCACAACCTCCAAAATTCACAACCCCAAGCTTCACAACCCCCAAGCTTCACAACCTCCAAAATTCACAACCCCAAGCTTCACAACCCCCAAGCTTCACAACCTCCAAAACTCACAACCCCAAGCTTCAGATTCCGTAGTTTTATCCACAAACTTTTACAACCACCAACTGTTACCTCAAAATTGAAGGTTAGACAAAAAATCGGGGGCTGTAAAACTTGGAAGTTTATAAAGTGAAAAGTCTTGGAGGAATGTATAATTGGGGGTTTGTGAAAGTACCCAATAGACTCGATATAAAACAGTAAGACACTATAAAGAATTCTCGGATTATTAGTAGATCGAAAATATATCCTAATTGCTGACTTACTTAAACAGGCCATTATTGAAGGTCAAAGGAAATAGAAAGTTACTAGCGAGAGTTGCTGTAGCAAATTAGGAGGCGATCAACGCACAAAAAAGCACAGCTAGGGTATCTGATTCTTCAGACTGAACCCTTGCACACTCAGATGTACGCGTTTCAATGTAACAAAGAATGAGTTATGCTTGCAAGAATACACTGAAACGATACAAGAACAACTGCAATTCTGCATGAAATTTGAGGAATCGAACCCCGGGACTCACCTGTACTTTCCGGCCGCCTTCACCAAGTGATAGGTGTCGTGGCCATCAGCCGAAGTGGTGATATCGTCTAAAATGATTAACAATCCAAGTTTTGCTAACACAATCACAGAAGCAAATAACCATAATGCTGATTAATAATCAACATCAAATTTGAAGGCTCACCACCGTGGGCGCAGAAATCACAGTTGTGCTTTTCCAAAGTCTCAACTGTTGTGATGTAGGGCGCCGCCTCCACCACCTTGGGGTGCACAAAGTAACTGGATGAATGAACATGCTACATTAATAAGCCACTCAGATGAAGACAATTCTCACCTCGTCGACCCACTTGATTGCGCGAACCATCTTGTAACGCTCCGCTGAGGTGAACACAGGTGGGCCTTTGTGATGCTCAATCTCTTCGTCAGAAGTGGACACCAACAAGTAAGTAATCTCCAAGACTTTTGGCCTGCAGATTATTGTAAGAAAGATTTTAAAAGTCTCGTTTGAAATAGAATATTTAGTAGAATATGGAAGATATGGAAACATACCTGCCGAATGGCATTTGCATGGCCGAAGTGAACCATGTCAAAACTGAAAAAAATAAGTGTTATACCAGAATGTACCTATGGCTTATGCTCAGCAAGATATTGAACACACAACTTGAAAATATTTTATAAGAAAGCATTATAGAAAAAATGGTCAAAAAATCAACTTCAAAAATAAAAACTTTTAAAATTAAAAAAGTTTGAAGATCAATTGCAAAAATCTCTTCTCTACATCTATACATATAAAAATCAAAACTCTGTCTGTCTGTCTGTCTGTCTGTCTGTCTGTGGACAAATTACTTCGCTATGGACTCCCAAACCGCTCAACCAAATGACACCAAACTTTACACCCACCCTAAACTTACTACGGAGAATGTCTTAGGCTACCTTTAAATTTCCTAGACTCAAGTCTTCCTACCTAAAAGTACAAAAAACTGCTCAAAATGCGCGATTTTTTCACTAAATCCTCCATAGCGCCGCTCCACTTCTACCGATTCTCTTCAAATTTGACACAGATAATCTTTACACTATTTTGATAATCTTTAACTATTTTGGCACAATCATGTAAAATTTCGAGTATCAAAGTTAATCCTGAGCGGTGCTGTGCGCTTTTAAAGTTAGGCTGTTTTTTTCAGCGTAGCAACCACCCCAACCTCCGCCCGCCTGCCTCTCTTTCCCGATACCGATCTGGGCCCAGATGTGTAAAAGGGTTTCAAAATTGACTAACTTTCAGCTGCCATAAGTTTGCTCCACGTAAAGCGATTGACTTCAAACTTGACACAATTCTTCATTGACTCATTCTCTATCTAAATGTAAAGTTTCAACTCTGTAACTCAACCGAAAAAGAAACTGTAAGCATGTGAAGTTTGTCTGCTTTTTCTGTTGTTTGTGCCACTCACTCACTCATTCCCCCAGAGCCAGACGAAGGGTCAGGCGATAGGGCTCAATGTACATAGCGAATGTACAGTGTTTTGGAATAACTTTTTTAATAGCCTTCTCTGTACCCCGAGTGGAGAGTCTACGTTTAGCCATAACAGTTTAGTGAGAAATTCTAACCACTGCCTCCCCTCTGTATAGGCAAACTCTGCAGCAGTTTAACAGTGGATGGCAATTGGTAAATCGAGGCCAATCCAGCATGGTTTGTAAAAGCGAAATATTTATGAAAAGGCGATGCGATGCAATGAAATACAACCCTACTAAATTAGGCACACCATGGAAATTTTAAGTTTCTCTTAAAGTTTCTCTTAAACTTTGAAATTTAAATGGCCTAAGAAGTGCGTATTTCCTTGGTTGTTAGACTGATGCAGACTGCAGTGGAGCTGAAGATTCACAAATTCCTTTCAGGGCTGCAAATTGGCAAGAAAGATGACGTGATCAAAGCATGAGAATAACGATGAGAGTACTACGTCCCACAAACTGGCTTTCGAAGCAGGGATCGGCAGACTTTTACTTCAAAAGCCAGATAAAGAATCCAGCTTATGTGCGGGCCAGATGAGAGTGGAAAGGAGAAGGAATAGACTATTAGAAGAGAGGAGAGGCGAGACGGGGATAAGAGAAAACATGGAAGATAAGAGGAGAGACAAGTGGTGAGGAGAGAGCAGAGAAGAAGGGAGGAAGAAGCGAGAGGAGGGAGAAAGGAGGGAGAGGAAAGAGTAAAGGTGAGAAGAGGGGAGATATGAGACAGAGGATCGATGAGAGGAGAGTAGAGAAGAGTGAGAAGAGAGTGAGATGAGAGAGCAGAAAGAAGATGACAGAGGGTCAAGAGGAGAGGAGAGATTAGAGAGGAGAGAGTAGAAAGGATAGAAAAGAGAGGAGATAAGAGAGTGAGAGAAGGGGTGAGAAGAGAAGAGATAGAGATAAGATAGGGGTGTAAGAAGAGGGAGAAAGGAGAGATGAGAGAGTAAAGGGAAGAGGAGGAAAGAGGAAAGAGATGAGATTGTAGAGATGAGACAGATGAAAGGAGAGATGAGAGAGTAAAGATGAGAGATGAAAAAGGTGAGAGGAGAGTGCAGAGAGACGAGAGAAGATAATAGAGGAGAGAGAGTATAGAAGAGGGAAGAGAAAAGAAGAGAGGAGTAAGGAAAGAGAGGAGTCAGAAAGGTGAAAGAAAGATACAGAGGAGATAAGTGAGAGAACGTATTAAGAGAGTAAAGATGACAGATGAGAGAGCAGAGATGAAGGGTGAACAGACGAGAGATGGGAGAGTAGAAGAGAAAGAGGAGAGATAAGAGAGAAGAGATTACAGACTAGAGGAGAGAGGAGAGAGGGAGAGAGAAGAGGAAATAGGATAATGAAGAGGGGAGAGAGTAGAGGGAGAAGAGAGATGGGAGAGGAGAGATGAGAGAGAGAGAGAGAGAGAGAGAGAGAGAGAGAGAGAGAGAGAGAGAGAGAGAGAGAGAGAGAGAGAGCGCAGAGCAGAGAGAAACGAGAAGAGATAAGAGAGAAAAGATAAAATAAGAAAAGGAGAGATAAAAACGCAGACAAGAGAAGAGAGGTGAGGGAAGAGACGAGTGACGAGGGGAGAGAGAAGAGATAAAACAAGAAAAGAGATGAGAAGAAAGAGAGAGAGGAAAGAGGTGAGAGAAGAGACGAGAGAAGAGGGGAGAGGAGAGAGAGAGGAAAGAGGAGAGAGGAGACAGAGTTAAGCAGAAGAGAGAAAAGAATAGAGAGGAGAAGGAATTGACGAGAGAAGAGGGGGAGAGAGGAGAGAGAGGAGAAGAGGAAAACGAAAATGAGAGGAGAGAGGAGAGGGAGAGAAAAGAAAGGAGGATGAGATAAAGAGATATGAAAGAGAAGAGAGATGAGGGAAGATACGAAAGAAGATAGGAGAGAGGAGAGAGAGAGAAAACGAAAGAGTAGAGAGGAGAGAGGAGAGAGAGAGAAAACGAAAAGTAGAGAGGAGACAGGAGAGAGGAGAGAAGAGAGAAGAGAGAAGAGTAAGAGAGATGAAAGAGAAGAGAGATGAGGAAGATATGAGAGAAGAGAGGAGAGAAGAGAGAGAGAGAGGAAACAGAAGAAACGATAGAAATTTTAAAGGATCCAAGGGACATAGGGAGAGTCAGGGA